>CANTUT010001870.1:0-47652 GCA_947687605.1 Reutealis trisperma | reverse complement strand
GTGCTTTATTGAAAAGGGGATATGATATGGGGCCTTGCTGGGGAATTTCCCCCCCCACACTTTCTTCGGTTTGGCCAGAGGGATGAGCGCATAGTTTAGTAAGGACAGTTGCTTTCCCGAGAGCGCTTTCTCATCCATTTCTAGTCGGGGATTGGATCTTGTCTTCCCTCTTTCTTTCTTTCACATCGGGACATAAGGCCTATCTCTCCTTCAGTCGTGATAAGGAGTTGGTCGCCTCGGGCTCTTCGCCCCTTCCTTTCCACGCCCCCGGCTCTCTTCCAGTGGTATGGCTTTTGCCCTTGTTTCATTGTACTTTATAAAAATCGAATTTAGAAGCTTCTTTTCTAAGAGCATGTTCCTGCATAGCCGCCTTTGGATACACCCCCAGAGAGTGGCAATGATGCGGCCCTCGCTTAGTCGAGGAAGCTTTTTTGATAGGTATCAAACTTGAGCCTTAGAAAGCAGTCTTGTAACGGACCCTTCTTATGATTCAATTCCTTTCAAACCTTCCTCTCAGTGGAAGGTATAGTTTTTCCCTCAATCAGTGAGACTCGTAGAAAGAGGTTTGGGTTTGTGTGTATTTGGTCTTCCTCCCTTTCTCCCGTGGGTCTTGGCTGATGTTTGTGTTCATCCTCTCGCCGGATGTTGGGCATCTGAACTTGACCTTCGCTTCGTTTCCTTTTCGCCTTTCCTTTGGGGGAAATTCCCATTGGTAACGGCCAGCATTATCTCTCTTCCACATCCTACTCCTGGGGGTCAATGCGCTTCCTTCCGCCTGACTTTTGAACCTCTCCTCTTCCCACTAAGATAAGAAAGGGTCCTTACTAACCTTACCAGTTGGCTTGGATGAGCGTTCAAACCGAATCGTCTGCTGTCTCTTTCCCCTTCAAGTTTCAGATCGATATTGAGTTCCATATCCTGTTACAGATACTCCAGATGTAGAGACAGATCCAGAGCCATTTAGAGATCGGAACCCCGTTCCGGGTACACCCATTTTAGTAACAACTGCTCCTAAGCCGGTAGGTCTCGTTCAAAAGCCACTTTAGTTGATGTGTCCCATGTTCGGTGATGATGTTGTCATCGCTGATGTGCAAGTTGCTGAAGTTTATTTTCAGTGTCTTCAGTAGGAGTTTCAGTTTCCATTTAAACTAAAAAATCTCTTCTTTCTGACACTGGTGCATTTGAGTTTGCTAAGCGTTTTAGCGTCAAGGGCGTGGATTTATCTGCTCGTTGTTTGCTTGTTTACCACCATCTATATGGTCTGATGGCTATATGTAAAAAATATCCATTCATAACGAAGGTTCTCTACCGCTCCGTGGGTAAGGATAGGCGGTGGAGGTTATAGGGTCCTTGCCAAACTCAGTCATACAAGATCTCGTCACTTTAAGCGGGTTCTTGCTATGTACACCAAGCCTCGGGGGCAAAATGACTATCCATTAGAATTGTGGCTTGGCAGAGTGAGCTTATTCGCTTTGGTCTTCTCTGAAAGATCTATATCTATGATTTGGTAGCAGAGAAGGGTGTAGCTTGGAGCTCGCCATGCCAACAAGAGCACCTCCCCAACTGCAAGACAGAGGCTACTGCCTTACATGAACTAGTTGCGAGACCGGCGAGCGCAGTAAACAGAGCGAATCTTCTAGAGAAGGGTGCGCGTCAACATGGGGAATCTGTCCGGCTTTCAAGCAAGTCTTCGTTTGTTGCTTCCGATGCATCAGGAATCCCAGCTTGATAGACATGCCTCTTCTTTCCCTAAGGGGTCAATACAATGAATAGGCCTGTCGCAGGGTTCGCCCACATAGGCCAGCCCCATGTACCACAGCAGAGAGCAGAGATCAAGGAGGTCAGAGGCTCGTAAGAGCACTCAGAACCCAGATTTCCGAGCTCGTGAGAAACTTGGGAAAAGTGGCTGCCAAAGTCTCGCAGTTCGATAACCTAGCAACCACAGTAGAGACACTGTCCACTAGAGTTGCACAGGCCGACAACATAAGGATCCCTACCCTTGACCAGAAGGCATGTGAGCCCGGGCCCTAGAGTACCTTACCGATTGAAAAGCTTACTATACAAAGGGATGCGTCAAATCTCTATGCCAGCGTCTTCATTGGGTGAACCTTGGAGATAAGCGAGATTTTTATAGGGCTCATGGTTTTTTTAGGTAAGGAAGTTGAATGTGAACAAGGAATAAGCATTCTTAGCTGCAGTTTCCGTTGAAGGAGTCAACGGTAGCCGACAAGTGGGTTAGCAAACAGGTGAATCAATAGGCTTTGCTCCTGCCTTCGCTTCCAGGAGAGAAAGAGTAGTGGCCTGAAAGCTATTCTTACACAAGATAGGATGGCAGGGAGGGAGTTCTTGAATGCCGAATCCCTGTATTGAACTCATACCCGTCGGCAGGCTTTCTTCCCGCTTAAGATAGACCCGATTCCAGTGTCTCGTAGAAAAGGAACTTCGCTGCTGGTTTGGAACCCTGAGCAGACTGCCGGTGATTTTATTTCCGGGTATGAGTAGGATCGCTAAGCTGGGCATGTTCCCTAGGCCCGAGTGAAGTAGGTTCCAGGTAGTAGGTTCGAAGTTCCTAGCCTTCAAAGGCGTTGACTTCGCCCTTTAGCAATTCGCCCCTTAGGCTAAGGCTGAGGAAGGGCTTGAGTCAGACTTTATCAGAGCTTTCTCTGTCGCTAGCGAAAGTTCATGCTTTGAGATATCCGATTGGAGAGTCAATGTGGGCTTGCTAGGCTAGAAATTGAATAATCGATTAAAGAAAGGAGCTCGGATTAAAGCTCTCCCACCTTCGTAATGTAGTAGCTATCCTTCCTATTCTTTTCCTTGTCGAGCGGAGGAAGCGGCAAAGAATTGCGTTAAAGCCTCTCTTCCTATGATTATGGAACTCAAGTCTGAAAGAAAGAGTTTTGCCCCTAGTTTGAATACTGGCTACTAGCAGGCTTGACTTGCCCTATCACTGAAAGGCCCTGATGGTCACTCGTCACTGGTCACTATCCCCTCGCTCCTGAACCCAGTTTTTTTCTACAGTGTGAAAAAGTCCCTCTCTAGATTGAAATGACAAGGGGCGGGACCCTCTACTCTATATATATATAGATAGAGAGATGCAAATACGTTTTCAAGGATTCCACTTCATAAGAGCTAGTGGAGCTTTTCTCCTCAACCAGGCAAAGTTAGAACTAGATTGGAAAGCGGAAGGCAGGGCATTCACCCTTTGTTTTGGCACATGAGGTTCATCCGCCCCAGGAGTTTACCAACCGATTTTCCAACTGCAACTAAAGTACCGGCTTCCTACCGTTCTTAGTTTGCGAAAGGCTCAAAGACAAAAGAAGGGGCGTATGAAAATCGTATGACCTGAGAATTGGAATAGGAGGAATTCCTGGTTTAGAGTTGACCTCTATAGTTCTACTTATAGGCGGGCAGGACGGGGTGGAGACCTGCACCACTGAATTCGATATCTGGATACATGTTCTTTGTTACATTTCTTTTTTATTTTTCTAGAAGCACATGGGGATATGGGACGCGTGTCTAGTTCTCATTGGAAAGGAATCAGCTGAATATTCCTTATCTTTCTCGCCTGACACTGTTTGACACGCGGTGATACCTGATTGGCTCAAAATCTATAGTTGTAGAAAAAATATCAAGAGAACAAGCACGCGGGAAAAAGTCTTTTATTTTATTAATGATGATTGAGCAGCTTTAGAGTGAACCCTTTAATCTGAATTCCCTAGTTGAAATGAGAAAGATGGTTTCCAAGATGGAGACTGGACTGGTCTCCTCTCCAAGGTTTGAGATCGCTAAATAGCTAAGTGGGCTAGTCCATGAGAAGTAGGCGATGATCCCTCAAATGGTTCTTCTTTCCCCTTCCCAGGATCGCTAAGTTCGATTCCGAGTTGGATTCCTATTTCAGGTTTAGGCGCTTCTTTCTTTACCCGAAGAGTGTAACTGGCTTGGCAAGGGCTTATTCCCTGACTGATATGATAGGATTAGATTTATAGGCGTAGGCCTATAAGGCCAGAAAGGGGATCGATCGGTAGGTCAAAGACCCGTAGTATAGGAGTGAAACTGGTTCCAGGGATGCATAGGAGGATGGGGCACATGAACATTGACAAATAGGAGAAGCTCGCTGGGTGTGAATGTGAAATAGGAGGCTTGGAAGCGGAGCATTATTTAAGGACTCTATTCTTCCCTCCAATCGGCTCGTCACATCGAAGTCAGGTATGGGCCACCTTTCTAGACGAAGATCTAGAAACAATCACTTAAGAACCATGATCTTCGAGAAGTGCTGTGATATGAGGCTTTGTTTGTCTCCAACTAATGATCTGTCCTTCGACAACGGGGGAAGCCCCTCCTCGACAAAAAGGGACGAGACCTGCTCTGTACTAGCTCGTATCTTTATCCTATTTCCCGCCCACGCAATTGGTCTATCGCGATGTAGAGCAACAGATGGAGGAATTTTACTACTAACAACATTTATCATATCTGGTTGGTGGGCAGGCTGCCGTCCCATGATCCGCTTTCGTATCTTGAAATGCCACTTCGTAATATCTGCTTTCCAGGGCAGTGCTTCTTTCTTTTGAGCTTAATAGGACTTTGGAATCGAAGTTGCCCTATACTTTGGGGAATCTCCTTCGGACCCTCGGCCTCTTCTTGCCTGATCCAGCAGAAGCTCAAGCCCCTTCCCTTTACTCCATAGGGCCTTCTCCTATTCCCCTGAACCCTATCTACTTTGGCTAATAATCTTCTATCTCTGGTCATTGGTCCAAGCCCGGTTTTTCATCGCTGTTTGGTATTCGGGAACGCCACCCGCCTGGATTATGATATAAGATCGCTTCCAATTTAAGACGTGTGGCTGAGGGCAGGTGATCGACCCGGATTCGCTGATCTTATTCCGCAACTCGGGATTGGGCCCTGATGGAATCATCTGCACGACGTTTCATATTTTGTAAGATGAGATAATCATACTCGTGTTGGATCAGCAGGTATCTACTACGTCTTTCCCCTTAGGCAGAGGCAATGTAATGACGGAACCTGTGGTATTGGGAGTGGCAGAATCAGATGGACTGGTAAGGAGTCCAGGTGAAGTAGAGCCTGCCCGTTCTGCAAAAGGAAAGGCAGATCTCTCAGATCGAAGAGCAAGTCCTATTGACTCAGAACGTCCCGGTGAATCATTAACAGAAGAAGACTGAGACTCAAAGCTGGTCTTGGTCCCATTCCTGACTCAGTCGAAGAGCCTGGCTTATATATCTTTAGATTGAAATGAGTTCCCCCCTTGGACTAAACAACCAAGCATTGACTTCGATTCCTACTTAAACGACTGATGAGTTTCCGGCTCCTGGTTCGAAATGAACAGCCCTGCTAGTTCCGAACGAACGACAACGATCAAATTGGTGGTGATCATCTTGGTTCAAAAGAAGGATAGGTACCTGACCTTAGAATAGAGGCTCCTAATGAATATTGAGACCTCCCTGCCAGACCGAAACCTGCCGACAGATGACATCAGATGAGCCCCATCAGCCGAGATGAGTCGCATTTAAGGCCGTCCGATCGATGACTTCTTACGCCTTACGCCGATTCAGGAGCGGTTGAAGCCATTACAATACAATAATAGAATACAAGGGAAGGCTTCCCCCAGGAGAGGCATCTCGACTGCTGCCATTGAATCAGTTGAGTTTGGTGCTATCGTTTTCGTATATAAGAGAAAGGCTGCACATGAATCTTACTCTATCCATTTTCTTTTTCCTGGTGAATTACCGGTGTGACATTAGTCACTCTTGGTCTTCTATCCCTAAATCCCTAACCGCGGTTGAAAACCCAGTGTTAGCAAGTTGGAATATCCCTTGTTCTCGTAACCGGTACGGTACTAGTCCCGTAGAAGCTCGAACTCTTGCCGCTCTTGTTGGTGAGTGAATAGCTATAGTGCCTTAATTACATTACTTAATTAGTGGATTGACTGCTTTACTCCTTGCTATTTGAAAGAGTGCTTTCTGCGCCTTATAAAAGACTACTTACTGGCAAATTTAAGAAAGAAAAAGCCCTTAATATAGAGAGTTTGTTTTATTGGATTAGTAGTCTAGCTTCAGTGCACCGAAGGAGTTTGAAGCCAGAGCTCCCCGCCGCCACCCCTGTTGTGCTATAGAGCAACCTTTCTTCCTGCATGAATAGAAAGACTGATTCTGCCCGAAGGCTTTCTCAGTACCCACCGAAGGTGATCTCTCAAGGTACGAGTTATCCCCCGGAAGGGATCTTTCCAGGTAGGGCCTCTCAGTCACCAAGCTCACAACTTGTTCTCTTCCTATTCTTCATGGATTAAAGGTACGGCTTAGGAATCGCGAAGCAGCTACTAGGGGTCACAGCGGCGTGTAGTTTTGTCTTACCTATATCCTCGATTCATAACACCAAGCTTAGACACCCCGAAGGATACTTTAGTACCCCAGTCAGTCGGCGCATAAGGAGTTGGGTCAGAGATTCTTACTAAATACTATACTGGACTAGTCATGTTTCCTCCACCGTAGGCTCAGAAAGCACCCTATTTTGCAATTCCTTCGATAGCTTCTATAGCCTGTCCTAATCCTCGCAACTCCTGCAGGCCAAGCCATTGGCATTCCCAATAGTCTTCGGTCTGGCCTATCGCTACTATAAAGAAAGAAAAACCTCGATCTCATCTAATGAAAACAGGAGAAAGGGAAAGACCCAACCCCACAGCAGGCACTACCATTTCACCCTGCCCTTTCACCGACGGTTATTTCGTGGTCGCAGACCACGGCTGCTAAAGAACAGGCCAATAAAGCCTCGTTTGGAGACCTTTGACCAGGGGAAGATCCCACTATTTATGGCCGAGCAAGCCCTGTTGAGGAGCTAGATAACCAATCTGCCACAAGGAAGGCTTAGCGCATGTTATGACTAAAGGACATCGATGGCAGAACCCAGTTCCAACAGAGGAGCCTATGGACCCTTTCAGCAGATCAGACAAGGAGTTTACTGTTACCGTGCTGGGGGACTAGCATTAGGGATTCGGGTGGGACCTTAGAAATAGAAAAGCGGAAAAACAAATCCAAGTAGGAAAAAGCCGCGATTGAAGACCGAGAAAGACTATATATCACCCAGAAGGGCATGGTTGCGGGCGTTTTGATGACATCGAGGCTTTATTCTATAGTTGCGACGGTAGCAACTGACTTGACCGCATCCGAGCAAGCTACTTCCTTGCTGGCTTTGGGCTGACACTAAGCATGAAAATTCCAGTTGGAAGTCTTTCCTCTTTAGCAGAAGCATAGCGGATGAGCTCTAGGGGGTACAGCTTAAGAATCCGAAGGGTGAACTATTGAATACGACGGTAGGTCAGTTGGAAAAAGGAACTCACTTTAGACAGAAATGCCACTACAGATGACCGAAGAGAGGAACATCCATCGCTCCCCATAAGGGAAAAAGTAAACCGCGCAGAAGTTGGGGAACTGGCCGTCGATGCGAACGCTACGAAGGAGGTGGACTCAGACCGCATCATCCCGTTACTAATTCTACCATGGAGCCCCCTTCAGGGCACTAATCATAATATGGGTATTTCATACAAACTCTATAAAAGACGGAAAACTTCATATCACTATCGGTCTTGGCCTCAGACTTGCTCTTACTTTCCCAACCGAACGAAGGATCCTCCTATATATAATTATATAAGATAGTCTAGTCGGGGACCATAGGGGGTTCGAGGACTTGGGGGAGGCTAGCTCAGATCAAACTAATCCTTAGAATTGTTGCTCTCTAAGGCGGTGAAGACGCTCAACCGAATGGAAGGACCCGGCCTTGATCTTTTCTTATGGGCCAGCCAGTATCAAAATCGAAGAAGATGAGTCGGCATGTGAGAAGCCTTTGGGCTACGACCTTGCTTGGAGTTTATCCAGCGATAGCTGGGATCACGAACACACTAATTCAATAGAAAGAGGGGGAAATCTTAATTCTATTATTAGATATTAGACGTTACAGGTCCGGGTCACGATCTGGTTGATCGGTTGAACTTTTTCCATTGATCTGACGAATCCCCTTTGGACTGAAAGAGGAAGGGAACGGATTGGATTCAGCCTAAATTCATTCTTTTACATTGATGGGGAAACAAGGATTTCGGGAGTCCCTGACGCAGACGCTGATACGTACTGTTGACGACTAAGCAAACCTCGACTTTCCTTATTCTGCGATTTCCCAACCCTAGCTGCTTTCTCATAAGCCAGCCAGGCCCTCACACGAGGGGGAGCGTGCTGCATTCATTACATAGGAATGTCCACGATACTAGGGTTCCCACCAATAGCTAAAGTCACCCGAGAGCCGATGAATTGAGAGCGCCCATAAGATGGTTTTGCATTTGATGGATGGCGTACCCCTTTCTCCGACTCGAACTCTTCCTACCTATAGGGCTGGGCTCTCACTATCGACGTCAATCTAAGCTAACCGGATAGTGATGATACCAATTGCTTTCAAAAAAATCCTGGTAATCCAGCAACCACTCGATGGGAGTCCGCTCTTTCGGTACCAGTTATCGCCCTCGGCCAAGAGGAAGAAGGCCAAATAAGCGACGTTAGAAGACCTTGATAGGCAAATCAGTCGTGAGCCCATGCTTGCGTGCCTTTATACGACATTTAAGGCTTCCCCTATTGCTGGTACTGCTGACCCCTCGGGTCATGGTGTAACCCCTCCAGCAGATCCTGCTTCCTCACGCTTTCCTAGCTACCTAGCAATTAGATAGAATACAGGCTAATCAGGTCTGGCTTTTGGCGATCTCGCTTTAGGGCAGTTTTATATCCAATTAAAGTCCAGTTCTTTTCCCTTTTTAAGTGGTACATATGAAGCGGGCGAACACGGTCCAGTCCCTTTTTTATCCTTAAGAGGTACGGTCTAGTTTCGAGTGTACTATCTATATCAGTATTAAGTAAAAGCAGAAAAAGCTTTTAAAAAGGTAAATACCGTAGGAAGTCTTTCTCTAAATAGCTTAGCTTCAACTTCCGGGCTTACCCCTTTAGTTTAGTTAGATTGAAGGCTTCCTTCCCGGACGGTACTCGACATTCTAATTACTAAATAGTAAGCAGAAAAGTAAGTAATAGAAAACGGGAAGGGCACTGATCCTTCACTTAAACTGTAAGGCCTTGACTTACCTATAGCTTTCTTTTCGCTTCACCGGCTGTAGATGATCAAACTTCTGCCACGGAGTCGGCTTCAGTATAGGATACAACTTCTATCACTGAATCATCTAGGGAAAAAGAGTCCTGCTATCGCTGCATCTTCCGCTGTCCTTTCCTTTTCGTACGAATAGTGATTAGTTCGATTCCTCTTATGATATTTCATTCAAATCGTAAGGGTCGATGTAATTGAGAAAGAATGTAAAAACTCGCGCTGTCCCCTCTTCCTCCTCTAGGATTCCCCTTGCTGGGAGAACTGTTCTGGGCAACCCTATGTCTTTATTTATTAAAGAAGACTCTTCTCTGGGTAAAAGAATCTTTCTTTTACCGAATTGCTTTGAAAGTTGCTAACTCGGATGTTGTCTCCTAGTTGCTCCCTATTCTCGAACTGGAAAATTCTTCTTCTTCTTATTAGAACTATCCTCTCTAGTCTTCTCTTCCTATTCATTCTCTTTCTGTTGCCTAGGCTAGGCTTATGTATTACTATTCTCTCTGATCTCTGGGCTTATGGATAAGGAGACATCCGATTCAGTGGTGGCAGACCCTTTTTCACCGGGAAGACGCTCCGGAGACATCAGACGAGTCAGTAAAGAATCCTCAGGCCTAGAATGCCCAGTTCGAGTTATGGCCAGCTACGGGTCTTCTAAAGCCCGTAACGGAGCTTATTTGCTAACTTTCCACATCCTATGTATCTTCATTGAATTCAGCTACAACAGATGAAGTGGTAAGCCCCACTTATCTATTTATCTTATTATCTTAAGCGATAGCAGACTTTTCGGCACCCGACTCGGTGAAAGAGGTTGTCTTGTCCATCTACTGAGTCAGTGACAGAAGTGCAGCAGCCAATTCAGTAATCAATAAAGAAGACTCGGGAAAGGAGATGAAGGAAGATCAGTTGTATCAGCTACAGAATCTGATTCCGGTGAGGCTACAAGCCTATCTTCGACTTTCGTTGTTCTTTCTTCTTGCTGTAAAGTGCCATTTCCGCTCCCCAACGACAGAAGTACGAAATTACTAACTAGTCTAGTTGCCATTTCATTTTTCTGCCCGTGTGGCATGGGACAGTTTTGCTGTTATTTACCCGATCAAAGGATGCTTTTTAAAAGGCCGATTTTCGGTATCAATTGCCGGATGAATTCAGTGACAGCCAAAGAAAGGAATTAAAAAGCAGTGATCTCCGCCTTTATCCAATGAAGCGAAAAGCCTAGTTCTCTCAAAACAACATAAGAAGGAGTGTTCTAAGGCCAATAGACAGAAAGTTAGTGCTTGATGTAGCATATCCGCTGTTCACTATCAACCATAGGCAGACTAAGCAAGGAAAGAACTAGTAGTTCTAGTAGCTACTTTAACTATTGATTATTCTATCCCAACAGTGACTCTACGGGACTATCGGAACTAGGACTAGATGCTGAATCAGATTCTTCCCCTGTGAATCTAGAGATTCTATCCTTTAGGATCTTCTTTAACTGAGTTTGCCCTTTCCCTTTCTCTTGAGTCTGCCCTTTCCGTAAGAACAAGGGAATCTGGTACTTACTTAGTTGCTTATTCGTCTGAACAAGGACTAGCCTTAATCTGGCACTTCCTTTGCCTTTTCAGCTGATTCAGATAGTGAGTTTGCAGCTTCTTCTTGAAGAGACTTCCCTTCCTCTTGAGTTGAGCTTAGAACTACTAGCAAGTTGATTCAAGAACTAGTAGCGTAGCAAGGAAAGTCTGACACAACAGTCCCTGACTCTATCACACTGACTTCCGTACTTTAGATTCTGTAACAAGAAGCTTAGAGTCTTTCACTAATCCCATTATTGGAATAGTAGCTGAATCTGGCACTCCTTCAGCTGGAGCTTATTCCTCTGTGCCCCATTTAGACTTTATCTGATTCTTCCTAATGGGATGTGACTCCGGAAAAGATAGTAGATAAGAAGTTCATTATCTATCCTTACTCTATCTAACCAGCTTTATCCGATTCAACCGCAGCAGAAGAAGGAGCCGATGGAGCAGCAGCACCGGTTGACTTTCTTCTTCAACTAGTAGTAAAGTAAGGATAGTAGCAAGGAAAGGGAAAGAACCGGATTCACTAGTCACTGTCCCCGCATCTGCACTAGAGTAGTAGTCACACAGCGGATGAACTGACTATTTGCTTTGCCGAACTGAGGAGTGGTAAAATCGTCTTAGTCACAATACAATCATACTAGTCTGACTTCCATTGTAGGTAAAGCGGGTAAGGGAAAGAGGAGTGCTACTATCCACGCTAGTCGGACTATTGACTTAAGATGATGATTCTTCCCCTGAGGCAAGGAAAGAAAGAATAGGAAGACAGAGTAAGGGGTGGGAAAAGAGGTTGAGTCACAATAGTCAAAGTAGATCTGATTAGCCTTAATCTTCTAATAGAATACAAGTATGAACAGGAAGGTCATGAACTTGCTCGTCTTAGTGGCTTAGTGGCAAAGCGGGTGTGACTAATGAACTCCGATGCTTAGCCTTAATCAGTTCAAGTAGTTTCACTATCTAATCCCTAAGGGAAAGAGTAGTGAAGTGACCCATGGGAGGATAGGGCACGAGCAACTCTGATTAGTCACAATACAATAATACTAGTCTTAGCTTCCACTTCCTAAACTACTATCTTAGCCCTTAGGTTCAGACTAGTTGGCTAGTGAAAGAGCTTAGTCAAAGAGTAGGGCTATCGCTTTAGTGCCAGTTGAGGTTGATTAAGCAGTTTCGGGTGAGTAAGTTGCTAAGCCAGAGAAGGCCCTCGGCACAGAAAGCAGTGCCTAAGTCCGAGTAGCAAGGTCTGTTGCGAAGTAGTCCCTCCCTAACTCTTCTTAGCCAGGATCTGCTTAGCCAGAGTAGTAAGGTAGCTCTGTTCTACCCTCACTTCCTCTTCCGTTCTTTACTTCCCCTTCGTCCCGGCTGCTCTTATTCTCATCGAGATGACCATGTCACGAACTGGATTTTTCCCAGAGGTGCTGGTTCTCTTCCTCCCAATTCGAGGTGAGCTCAGTTTTTAAAGCGTAGAACAAGCCTAAGCCTTTCTGATCCCAAGTACACCCGGCCCAAAAGAGTCGGAAGGCCCCATTTCCCTACCAAGATCTGGCCATAGTTTTCAAGTTTTCACGCTCTTCCGAAAAGAGGAGATTTTGGTCTTGACTTCAGACCCACTAAACGGAGTTTTTGAGTATACTAAGGATTACCCATATCGAGAAAGGGCCCGTGCTGGTACCGTACCATTGAAGAGTTAAATCCCGCCCCTGATCATGCCTCGAAAAAGGCAATTCACGAGGAAAGGTCCCACTCAGACATTCAGACACACACAAACACAAACATGACAACCGGGGCTAAGGATGGGCTCCTGCTTTGAATATAGAATAGATGAGCGTGACACATGCCATGATCAGACTAGAAAAGAGAATGAATCGAGACCGACAGCAATAGCTGAAATTTTCACTTTATGGAATTGTTTTGCTTTCTATGGATTCCCCAGAGGGGGAGAGACCCCAGTCAGCGACACAGAAATGGTTGAATCAGAGTTCTTGAGATTGGATTGGTGCCATGTATGTCTTTCCCTTCTGGCTCTCACCGGTAGACCACCCCGCCCTATCACATGCCAATGAAAAAGAACCTAAACCAAGGTGCTTTCTCGGGCTAACCTTCTTTCTATTTGTTGGTGGGACATTTCCTTGTCAGGAAATGCCTTGCCCCTTTGTCTTTGTCATCAGCGAAGGTAGCTCTCTAAAAAGTACTCTTTTTTGATGCTTCAGCTTGAGAATGAGAATCGATGGAATCATTTCTTCCGAATAGGTCGGGTTCGGTACCATCTTTGCCAAGGACTTGTTCCCTAAAGAAGGAGGGGGAAACAGCCATTACTGCCGCCCTCTACCGCCTTTGTCCCAGCGCTGGCTTCAAAGTGGAAAGTAGGGCAAGCAATAAAACTCCAAGCTAAGGCGAAACGGCTTTCGCGCGTTGCGCCGTTGCTTGTTCCCTTGGCCACATCCGAGAATAGAGAGAAAATAGGATAAGACTAAGGGAATAAAATCTTGTAATAACCTTTTTTCCATCCAAAAGAAATTCATCAACTCAGGAAATACCGCTGGACTGGACCGGATAGCGCATCCAATCGAAGGGAGAAGGGGTAGACTGCCCGTGGCTAAGCAGGCTCCTCCCAGGCAATTCCCCACCGATTCAGGAAAGGACATTGGCACGGCTCAAATATCGAAAGCATTTGAAGGCCCCGAATGGTTCGCCATTGTGACCTCTTTCCCCCGAGTGCTTTCACACTCTGGGATGGGAGTCCCTTCCACTTGACCAGCAGCTTATATTCGTACTTCCACTTTTCTTCGGGTAAGCTACATCTCCTTCCTTTCCTTCTGCTTTTCTGTCATCTCTTGTGCTTTCTACCGCAACGTTTTGTGGTTCACAACGGTCTGTTTGCTAGGTTTTGGACGAGGGCTAAGGTCGAGTCATCCGGGCCTCCCCTCTACTTGTACTTGTCATGTCTTAACCACTCATATGAGGCGCCCCTCGCAAGATACCGCAGTTCGGTCTCTGATACGATTCTCACAATTGACCTGCCCATTAGCAACGTATGCTCCGTGATTATTGTATACGCAATAAGATAAGTCAAGTGCGCTAAAAGAGACCTCGTAGCTCGCAAAGTTAAGTCGATTGGGCATTCCTATGGTTGATAAGGTCCTCCCATTGACCCCACATCTGATTCGAGGGATTCGGGATAAACAGGTGCTGTGGCCCCGTTGATGAACTTCCACATTCAACGACGAAGTGATACCCATCTTTATCCGAATGAAGAAACGAACCTACCAGTTCATCAACCTTTCTATCTTCACCTCTTTAAAATCTCAAATAATCCTTCGGATTTCCAGTAAATAGCCACACTCTTCAAACCCTTAACCCTAACTCGATTCCCATTACCAATCTTCGATTCAACCCATGGCGGGCTCATCCAATACTCCAGTTGAATCCCTCTACGTCGACGATTGCCGCACAATCCAAGCTTTGGCAAACCAAGCCAATACCGTGAATCACAAACTCCAACAAGCATATATGCCCAACGCTGTATCATTGAGAAATCCTGAACCAGATGATCATCTATTATTGGTACGCTCATTAAAGACAGGGTTGGTTTCAATCTGAATAGCGCCGTTATTGTCACAATGAAGAGGCCTTGCAGCGGTGAGATGAATCCCCAGATCAAATAGAAGCCTGCGTAACCAAACCACTTCACTAGTGGCTGCAAACATAGCCCAGTATTCTGCCTCTGCACTGGATTTGGTGACAGTGCCCTCCACCGCAACCAAAATAACATAAAGAAAAAAGGAACCGGTCCGCCCCCATGGTCGCCTTCGTTCGTAAGGTAAGAACGAATAGACATTCTTGTCTTGGCCCAGGTTATGCACATGACCGAAAGTGATTCTTTTGTGATCTCGCTTGGAATAGAACCCTATACCATATAAAGCCCTTTAACTTAACCCTTGCTTGCTCCTTCCGCCTTGGAGAACCGCTTGATTGAGGAGAATGCCATCACCTTGCAACTAAGAGATGGGTAAAGCCATTTTGTGAAGAGAGAGGGCAACTCTACCACGGAGTCTCTCGCCGCATTAGTAGCCCCATAGATAAAGGAAGTTGCTGAAGTCCCTACAAGAGTTCTTAGGTGACCTAATTACCTACTTCTGCCGGCGCTAAAAGGGAGAGAGTCCTGAGAGTAGTTCCAACGCCTGTGGAGAAGAAAGAGAAAGAAGGTGGGGAGCTCAGTAGACAGCTTATGGGATGAAATGACTTAACCAACCTTTGAAACTTTCCCTCGGCTGGAACTGCCACTCAAACTAGATCGCTGACAGAAGGAAGGTAACTAGAAAGGCTTAAAACTGGAATGGTAAGAGACTCCACTCCAATGAGAACTCAAACTGGCTTTTCCCTCTTCCCAGGAGTTCAAAAAGGATAAGCTATTTCCGCCCCAATCCCTTTGAATGATGCCTCAACCACAGGATCGGATTCGTAGACTGATCCGGCACTTTACGCAATTTATAAGTGAGAATTCCAGTTAGCTTTAGTGGAGGGTTCCGCTCTTAGCTCAAGCTTCAGCAATCATAGCAGACGAACCAGCTAAAAAAACAATGTCTTGCTTAAAGGAGAACCTTCCCAGAAACCAGGACACTTTCATTTTGAAGTTCCACAGCCAACGGCATGTACAGCGCACACAGTGCCTATGAACTGGTCTTTGATGAAGATCATGACAAAGAAGATTAACCCACCTGTAGTGGATGTTCCATGTTCGCCTTCAACACTTTTGAGGTCTTTGGTCCTGTACTGGGAAAGCATTTCTCTATAGTAATTGTGATACCCGAAGTTACTACTTTAGTCGGCATAAGGTACCTACAAACAAAGTCAGATTTTTTTTGTTAATCCCCGTGAAAAAAAAAACATTTCGACAGGACTGAAAGCAAAAAGTAGGAAAGAAAGGAGCAAGTGTTGCTTTCAAGCTTGTCTCCCTGTTTGTTGCCTTAAGTCTGGAGACCGGGGGCGGTTGATTATCCTGACCAGGGGTAGTTAGCGTGCATTAGCATTAGTGCATTAGATTAGAGTGCTGCGCGTTGTCTTGCTAGTGCCTCTCTCTAGCGCTAATTGCCTTTGTATCTTAGCCCTTCTAGCTTTAGCTTAGGGGCCTCTTCCTAGCTTATTCTTATCTTTCTTCGGGATCGAATGAGAATGATGGGGGATGCTTTTTAAACTAAACTGCGTTTGGTTTGTTCATCTGCTTGCTTTGAATTTGATGCTAAGGAACGGAACCTGACCTAGTCCGTAGTAAATAGAGATGGAGCAAAGGCAAGGTAGCTGATAAAGTAAAGGTGAGTACGTGCGAAAAGCCAGAGGCGCGAGCCCTTACTATACTATAAAGGAGCTTTGAGCGAGGGTGTGTGACGCTGAGGGTTGCTTATTATTACATTACGTCGCGTCAAGTCAAAGGTTTTCATTACGTACGTAATGAAAGGGCACGTCAGGCACTGCTTTCAGCCAACGAGCTTAACTACTAGATGCTATTTCGACATCATACACAGTAAAGAAAGGACTCATGAATGACCCTATCCCTAGCCCTAGTACTCTGATTCAACCGCTTATGTTCTTCGCCAATGTTCCAAGGTGAAGCTTGATCACATATACTCATTTTAAGTATAAGATCTTTGACAACTTCTCGAACGCTAGTGAAATAAGGCGAAAATCTTCGAAATGTGCCGGTGGGAAAATAGCTCTGCGGTAAGGATGGAATCAATACCTCTTACTTAACCTTAACGTTTTAGCTTATCTTGCGTTGACGCTTCAAAAGCGGCTCTGTCTTCTCCTCTGCCTTCTCTACTCCAAGTCCAAGTTGGGTATCCCCGAGGACTTGAGCTAAGGGATTGTTTACTGAACGTCCCATACTTTACCTATCCTTTACCTATCGCTCCATTCGGTTAAGTGCCCCCTTCCATTTCTTTCTCTTGAGATCTTGAGAGAAGTAATTTGAATAAACCAGTTTTCCTTCTATCTTATAATAAATAATTACAAATCTATTACATTACAGCATTCAATGCTTCACATGCGGGAAGGTGGTTGGAACATTTTGAGGTCAGCTTTGCTTTGAGTGGTTGATTGGATAAAACTTCCATACCAATTATGGAGAGAAAGATATAAGGTCTGAGTCTAAGTCAGAGTTCGAACTGATTCTTACACCGAAGGTCGTTGCCTTGCCTTCTAAGTGAGGAACTTACAGTAAAAAGCTAGGCCTATAGAGTTGCATTGGTAAATAAAACCCTGGAATTGCTTTGTTGAAGACATCCCTATCCCCAATTCTGGAGTGAAGGGCTTAGTTGTCTCGTATATTAATTAATTCGTCTTACCTCTTCTATTCCAACAATACCGGTTACGAAATTATCTTGTCTTGCATTTTAACCCTCTTTGTAATTTGCAGTAGCTTTAGCTGCTATCTCTGTGCATCCTTTATCATCCCTAAAGCTAAGCTTTAGCTCAATCAGATTAGCCAAGAAGTCCTAGAACCTTTTTATTTACCGTGACGGAAGAAAGACGAATCCTTGTACATTCCACATCAAACTCATCGTATTTAGAGTTCCATCCCAACCTGAAGCATGTCCGTGTAAAAGCAAGCAGTTCTAGCAGTATCATAACAAAAGGAACTGGATATCACAGACGCGAGTCAAAGAACTCCTCTTTCGTAGTACACTTCTTGCTTCCTCCAATAGGCCATCCTGAAGTACTTCAATGAAGGCATCGAGTGATTTCACCCCTTAAGTAAGGCTCATCCATCGGGAGGTTGCTTTTTCTTGGCTGTAAGCTGCTTTCTTAGTTGTAGAAATCCATCACTAGTCTTTCACAACGAATAGACACCAACCATCATATGTGAATACGGTACGTACTGCTTGCTCTCTTCTCTTGCTTTCCATTTTTCGTAATGTGCATTTAAGGACTTTTTCCCTTGTATAGACTCTTTCATAGAGAGAGATGAGTGAGAGAGCCGACCGGACCTCTAATAAGCCAAATTTTCCTTCACTGCAACAAAGGCTTACCCCACAGATTCGCCATCAGCATATCCATAAGTACTTTAAAAGTCTGCAATCGGTACTGTACTTTAAGGCTTCAATCGGTAACTTAATTAAGTCTGAAAGATGGCACTCCTTTCACAATAACTCCCTTCTGATATTCTACTACGGGGCATTAGTTAACCCGGTGTATTCGTAGCGATAAGGCCACTAAGGTCCACCCCTGATTCTGTTTCTGTTACGAAAAAGATGTCCTCATCCTCGGCCAGAGGTACCTCTGCGATCCATAGCCCTAGAAAAGTGAAGGACTATCGGTGTAAAGACTCTCAGCTAGTCGGGAAAACCCCTCTCTCTTTTCAAGTCCCATTCCATTGGTCGGCTCCCTCAACAAGGGGTTCGGAATTCTTTCTCTTCTTTCCGCTCAGATAGCAAAATCGTAAGGTTCACAGTCTGAATCTCTTACCTTATTCTCTCTTGGTAAGAGAAAAAAGTCCTATCCTTCAGGGGGCAGTCCTTGCGGAAGTTGGTGCTTAGCTTAGCCGTCCAATCGTGAAGTTAAGTTCTCATAAGCGGATTTAGGGCTGGCTTCTTCCTGAGTTCCTCGTATTGAGATAGAGAGCCTACCGACCCCTTCCCTTACTCAATAGGAGGACTAGCTATAGAAAAAGTTAATATAGATAAAGTCAGGTGTGAATGATTGGCTTGTCTTGTCTAAGGCTGACCGTACCTAGTGCTTTGCTTAGTTAGTCGTTTACCTTTGCTTTGGAAAGCGAGAAAGATGATGTTGGAAGCGGTTAGGAAGCAGCTCCTTATAAATAACCAAACCAGGGGAACAGACTTTCCTTCCCCAGCTTTGAGTGAAGTTTCTTGCTTCCCTTCTGCGCTTGCCTTAGCCTTCGTTGAAAACAAGCCCAAGGAATTATCCTCTCCGATAAGTTGGGCAATAAGGGAAATGAATCTAAACGTAAGGCCTTTCTTTGTCTTTAGAGAAGTGTTATACCGTTACTCCTAGCGTGGCAATTATCCCTCTGGCGGCAGTCATTGCAAGTAAGTAGGGCTTTGTTTATAAATAAAAAGGAAATTTTCGACCAGCACGCACTTCTTTATGCTTAGGGGGTCACCACTTGCTTCAGTTTAATGTCCGATCTTCTCTTCTAGGTCCGGATTCTTTAACAGCTGCTGCGGATAAGGCGGGGATTCATTGGCTTCTCGCGGTTCCCTATTTGAGACAGTTGAAGAGGCCTTTGCACGACAGTCTACTTATGGCATCTGAACCACAAATGCCGCATCTCCCGATGAGAAGGAATCCAGGAAAGAAGAGCAAAGAAAAGCCCTTCTTCTTCTGCCTTTTTACTCTCTCCTGCCCTTTAGGGAATTGCAGAGTGAATGAGTGCAACAAAACAAGGAAAGAAGGCTAGTTGCTGCCTACATGGAATTCCTCTTCATGCACACCTCCCAGAAAGAGTATAGTATATGGCGATAATCGGATGCTCAGTCTCCCTGGCTTCCTTCCTCCAGCGGGACCAAAGATCAAGAATTCAAAATAGAAAGAAAGATTGGTTGGTGGGCGCCCCTATCACAACAAGGCAGATAGCGGAAAGGTGAGACGCTATAGCATCATTGTTCATCTTCCCCTCTAACATGAAATCTCATAAGAGAAGAAAGAGAAAAGACATTACGATCTTGCTTACTAGCTAAGTAGTAGAGTAGTAAGTTATCTATATGTTAGGTAGTGGCCGAAGCTTGAAGAAGCTCCAATCATGAAACTTCAGGCTATATGCCTAACACATGAAAATCTAATGAAGTTCCCTCGGAAGATTCAATCTTTTCTATTCCGTAAGTAACTCAGTGCATCAAAAGAAGGGAAGAAGTAAATGAAATACGAACAACCGCGCTGGTCGGATCGGAATAGAGCGGATTTTTTAATAATTCCATGATGGGTTTGAGATTATTCTTATCGATCGGCAGCATTTTCATGGTCAATTGTTTAATCAATTTTCTAGGACCAGAAAGAACTGTTCTACTAGCCACGGGTAGAAATCTCGTGCTAAGTGCTTTACTTCTTTTATTCTTGATCTTTCTGTTTCGTCGTTATGGTTTGCGTTTGAAAAAGAACTTCGGGCTTCGACTTGTAGTAGTAATGCATATTTCATTGTTATTTATAATCTATTTCTTAGGCTCTTTGATCCGGATCTACGTATTTTCCCATGGTCTTGATTTTATCTCTTTCTTCCCTCTAATCTTAGCTGTAGGGGGAGGGCACTCACTTCCGGGACCTTCTAGTGCAGGTCCGTCAAATCCACCCACGGATCTGGATTTGACTTTATCACTGGCTCTGCCAGGCCAAAAAGAGGCTGGTCCATCTCACATCCCAGAGTCTTTTCAGGACAAGGGGTTCCACCCTAGGGAACAGAAAATAGCCCTTCCCCCCAAGGAAGAAGCCCTCATTCAATCAAAAAAATGGCATTGGGATGAACAGAATCATATAGAAGAAAAGATTGCTTATATATATATCCCCCGTATAACATAAAGAATGAATGAGCTATTACAGAGCGCGTGTTTGGTCAAGGACCCGTTGCCTCTTTTTATTATAAAAAATCTTTTACTAGAAATAGAAAAAGAAATGAGAAAGAAAAAAAATGATAATATATTAGAAGTATCCCATTATTTTTCTAATCTACTAGAAGAGTTAAAAGCAAATGGAATTGCTAGCAAAAGCTTTCATGATCTAATCCAACTCCTTAGAGAAGATAAAAATATAAAATATTATAATATAATTATCCAACCTCTAAATGAGGGAGAGGAAAAAAGGGCTGAAATGAAGGCATTTTGGATAAAGAATTTTGCCAATTTCAATTTTGGCAAAAAAAACTAAAGGTGGAATAGCGGCAAGTACTGTTGGGATCGAGGTAGGGATGGAAGGTCGGGTAGGGCAGTTAGCCTTGTAGCCTTTCTTTAATTTAAAAAGGCGAGGCCCTTAGCGATAGGGGAAAGGAGAGTGGGGAAGCGGGCTCCTTTCGACCAGACTACTTCAGGGGCTGGAGTGAAGAACCACGAGAGCTCCTGTCAGGAACTGGTTTCTCAAAAGGGACCTAGAACTACATAAGGTTTGAGACTCACTTCCTTGAAAAGAGGGAGACAGAGTAATGTAGGCAGCGACCGTTCAAGAAATGTAGCGGTTGCTCAACCAAAGCCGGTCAAAGAATCGATTATATGCCTGATATTGCCAAGAAGACCGATGAGACTTACCAGAAGAGAAGTGAAGTAGAGAAGAGAAATTGAAAAAAACTTAAGATGTTCATAAGAAGGGACTTTTTGGGCATAGGAGGTTCTTTCCTCTCTTACGAGATTTCTAGTTAAAGTCCGTACCCATTAATTGGTGTTTGGAGACATAGATCCTTGTTCCCCCTATCGACTGATTCTAAGGTTCGGAAAAGGACGACGCTTTTTACATCCACTTTTGGAGTTCCGAGCAGGGATTGCGTAAATCAATGAAGTAAAGAAGTCACAGTCCGGGTCCGGGTGGGAAACTCATACCAGTACTTGGAAAACTCTAACGCCTCAAGAGAAGCTCTTTCTTCTTTTTACTTAGGAGCACCCTTTTGCTAAGCTGGGAAAACCATGTTGATACTGGCACACAAGAGTAACTCCTCGAGGTAGGTAAGCGACTGGAAGATTCTTTTGAAGGCTTTCAGCAGAAGGTCTGCTAAACAAGTATGTATGACCATCAGAATCAATGTCTGGATGTTCCCGAAGGGCAAAGCTATAGCGCCTTTCCAGCTAGTCGTTCCAACTGGAATGCTTAAGATAACGAACCTTGACCAATCTCTTTCTTGTTCAAAAACAGAGGTCAGCCTCGACCGCTTTGAAAAGGTCCGGTCTCGTACTAAAACAGACTTTTTGATTCCAACGCACTTCACTCTTGGCCAGACGCCAGCGACGAATGGCGTCAATGCTCCGCCTTCATTACCCACTCTTTCTAATCCTAGCTGTACCGTGCGAGTTGGATAGGCCACTAGCCAGAGTAGCAAGCAGCATTAGCAATGGATGTGGGTTAAATAAAGAAAAAGATCGACTCCAGTTCTTTTGGTGCTTAGCCGTCCAATCGTAAACTTTTATTAATCGTCTTTCGGGCTTGTATTCTTACTGAGCGAGAGTGGGACTCAGAGCTCTTTCTAGTCAAAGCTACTTTCTTGATGAAGAAGAAATAGGAAAAAGATTCAATCCAGCCAATAGGTATACTGCACACCAACCTACTCTCGATGAAAAAAGATCAAACTTTGGTTGCAACCGATCTCTCACTGGAAGACGAGACCGGCTAGCCACAACTTCCTTCATACCAAAAGTCCTAAACCTCCGACACACAAACTTCAACAGAGGTGCCTACCATCCACCTCTTCCTGGAACGGAGGGCGGATAGCTAACTATCGCCTATTCCTCTTAGTGCTTACCTTCGGAAAAGGAAGAAGAGATAAGAGGTAGGAGAATTCGATTGATTATACTACGACTTGGACGAATCTCACACTCCGGGGAAAGCATAAGAAATCTATAGGTGAAGCATTGGCTTACAGAAAAGTCTTCATCATATTGTGGTGTAATTCTTCGTATGGTGCAGTGTATATTGATTGATCTAATTGCATAATTAGAGGTTCAAGTCTTCATATTCAGGTAAGCCCCTTTATGTTGCTTTCATTTTCCCTAATGTTGGATTGGAAGTTTGAGTCTCCTTTGCCGCTGTCGGTCTAGGCGAGCTAAGAGGGGGCGGGCGGAGGAGGCCCTATGTAGTCTTTCTTTTCATGGGTGGTGGGCAGGTTAAAGGGGAATATAGGTTTGCATCAAGGTATGTTGTTTTCCCAAATGTTGATGGCTTGGAGTTCCATATCTCTGAAGAGAAGGAGGTGGGCGCAAAAGCCTCTTCTGGATCTTGATCCGAAAGTGACGATGCAACAAAGGCTATTCGGTGTGAGTTGGTGTTCAGCATGGAGGTACCGCTTCACTAGGGCTCTGCGCCCGTTCCTTAAGTTCTTGACCCAATCACCTGGCATTGGGTCAAGAACTTCAAGTAATCCTTTTTTTCTAAAAGAAAGTCCTAAATCCTTATCCTTTTAAGCAGAACTCAAATCTCTGTGCTAAGAGAACCTTTCGAAAGCATGTATAGGGCGTTCATAGGGCCCGGAGTGACTAGCAGTTGTACCTTTCATAGTAGTAATACCGTGTCTAAGATGTCTAAAGCGTATAACCTTTCTGTTACGTGGCTTTACATGGATAACATGACTATTATTGGATACCACGAGGATAATACGTGGATATAATACGAGGCTGTTACGAGAGTCTCGAGGATAAGGAGGTTAATGGGCTGACGCTCTAACGATCCCCAGGGCTGGCTATATATTTCCATAGTAGGATATATATATGGAGAATACTCAAAATTCTTTCCTTTTTTTTTCCCTCGTAGTTCCTATGTCGGGTCAGGCAAGCTAGTATCAAGTAAGCTAAGCGCGGAAGTACTATTTCTTCTCAAGCTATGTAGGGTTAGCTAGTGAAAACTGCGAGATAAGGCAAGTTTAACAATCCAGTTTGAGTTGCTTGGAGGTCTATGCGCCCCAGTTGGAGTGCTTCGTCCTTACAGTTCCAGTGCCAGTTAGAGAAAAAAAGCCCATCCCTTCCTAAGAAGCTAACGAACTAAGGATTTCCAGATCTGACTAAAAAAGCTAGTAAGCTAAAGCTTTCCTCGCTCTTCATTCGAGACTTTCAGTTTCTTTACACAAAAGCAAGTGAGTTAGCTTGTGAGAAATCAAGCTTTCAAGCAGTCCCCTTATGATTATGAGCTTATGAGAAGCACCCACCCTGCTGTAGAGTAGTCTCCGTATCAGTCATTGCAGGAGTATTTGCAACAAGCTTGTTTTAAGTCAGCATGCTAAGATAAAATAGAGGTCTTTTCCTTAGGGCTAACGATAAGATTTTAGATTCAACGATAGAGCTAATTCCTTCCCTGGGAGGGATCTATATAGATTTCTTTACTCGGCCAGATCTAATGAGAATTTTTCATATTCTTTACCTGGATATAATATAATTATAGTCAATATAGCTAGAGCAAGGTCTAGGTCACGAGTTAGGGCAGACTAGGGTAATATAATTTTCAATACATCTAGTAGAATAGCCTCTATTAATCTTTACTTCAGGGAAAGCAAGCCTCTTGTTTTCATTTCTACCCTTAGCTTAATAGGAATCCTCATTTGAATAGGGAGCTATCGAGCTAAGGGAGGGTAAGGGCTAACATGCTATAACGTGGATCCCGAGGGTACGGAAGATAAGGAGGGTAACGTACTAGTTGCCTCTAAGTCTTAAGCCTATCCAGTGTAAGGCGAGTTCCTTCTTGCTTGATAGTGTTCTGAAGCGGATAGTTCAACAGCAATGACTTCTCCAAGTAAAGCGCTAAGCTCCACTGACAACTCCCTCTGCTGCGTCGTTCTACAACAGGATACTGAAATAGGATCAGGAAGGGAAGACAACCTTTACCGGTGGGCCCTTGACTACTCTAGGCTCCCTCCACACCCGGTTGTTGTCTTATTTCAATGCTTTGAAAGCATGGGCGGTGGATGGGAGTAGATTAAAGGTCAGTATAAAATGCATAATATAATATAGCAGAGCTAAGTAAGCAATAGCGCGAGATAGCTGAGTGAAGGGCGAGAAAGGTTGGGCTTTCGATCTCCTGCTGCGCGATAAACTCAAACTCTATTTGCGCAATATACGCGCATTTAACGCACATTGAGCGAGGCAAGCTGTGAGTAAGAGACCACCGACCAAGTAAGTGTTTGATTCTCTTCTATAGCCGACTCTCATCTTTCGAATCGAATTAAGCTTTCGATTCTGTTAATATAAAAAGTGATCCTGAATAGACTCTAAAGGCTGGGTAGCTTTTAGGTTATTTTCTAGTTCCAGGAAGAAAGAAATATTAAACATAGGAATCCGCATCAGAAAAAGATACCCTTGATCTGGAAAGGAAGGCTTTCAATCTCGATATCTGATCTTGGCTGCTGGATGATTGGATAAATGAGAAAATGGCAAGACTTCACTCTATTCCACGCTTTCGTCCTTTCGATGGCCCGGCATACAGCCCTCTGCCTAGCTAAGCTCATGATACCACCAACACAGACCAAGACCCTCTTTCGAAAGAGAAAGGGCGGATGAAACGATGACCCTAACTAAACTAAAGTTTCGAATCTTGCTTTAAGCGCTGAGGAATTTGTTAACCGCGCTTCCTCCGAAGTGCTCGACGTCACAGTGTGATCAGCTTGTGCTATGGCGAGCAAGCAAAAGTATGCTTTGGGGAGAAAGCCTGTCCCTGAACGTGATGATGCTATGCTATTTGATCAGTAGATCGTGTGTGAGCTTTTGAGTCTTTGGCGCTCATCATGAAAGATTTTCGGTATTTCTACCGGAAGACTAACAAGATAGTCAACAGGTCATCTTCAGAGTTTTAACTATTAACTAACCGAATCAACTTTTTGATGTGCCTGCTTTGCCTCTGCCTTATCAAAAAAAATCTTTGCTCCTTTTTCAGGGCCTTGTTGGCCTACCAAATAAACCGGCTTTTTTTGATTGAAGCGACCTTCGCTTACGGGTCATTAACTAAATACCTTTCAGTCGTGACCCAAAGAAAGTGAGCTAGCTTAGCACTTAGCTTAGGAAAGCGATATCGCGCGTACTAAGGCGTGTAGACATCAAGCCGTAGCGCGCGAACCAGCAACCTCTCTTTATGATGCTTTCCACTCTTCCTCAAGTCAAGGTGATTCGAAGCTTTCGAGAGGATTAAGATAGGAAATATAGTTAGCTCTTGCTTCTTGTAGCTATCCTTTTTTCCTCTTGGGTAGCCCCGTAGAAGATCATTAAAAGGCCTTGAAGAAGCTTTTCTCGATCTATCTTCTGGTCTACTTTTTCTTTGTATATAACTAAAAAAATAGAATATGGTTAGCTCTTTACTCGTTAGATGGGTTAGCTCTATTCACTCTTTGTTCTTTCTTTCCTCGGAGTGCGGGTTCATCTCTCTCCCTAAAGGTCTTTTCAAGTGCAATCCTACAAGTAAAGTCTCAGAAAGTAAGATTTATCACCTGGTTGCTTTTTATTTTTTCTCCTTCCCAGCGGGGGGTTCTCATCGCTCTCTTACCGTCAAAAGAAGAATTAGCAGCTAACAGCTTGTGGCACAAACAACGTTTTTGTCATCCTCTTCGCCTCAGATGAGATGAGGGTTAGCTAATCTAATGATGGTAGTACCATAATAGTGTGGCAATCTAATAACCCGGAAATGAACTTTTCATAATCTCTTGAGGCTAACCCGGAACCATTGGGCAGTTTTCAACACAGGGGTCATCATAGTTAGCAAAAGGGCTCGGATAATCATCATCGTCCTTAGGTTTGAGAATGTCATCAAAGTAAGCCATCTCATCATCGCGAACCCTAGTATCAAAGAGCTCTTTTAACTTGTAGCCAAAGAAGGGGTCTTCGGGAGCATGTGGCAACTCTTTTTCAGTAGCATCTTCGAAAGAGTGACCAAAAACGTAAACTTCTTCTGCTTCCGAATCATCATACAGTGATTCCATGTGATCACTACATTGGTTGGTGCCTTCATAGGGATCTTCGGCTTTGAGAATTTCTTCTTGCAATGGGAGTGCTGGCCCATCTTGAGGTTGAGGCTGGGTTTCTTCGGTTCATTAGTTTCTTCACAAAAGAGCTTCTTATTATAGTTAGAGAAAAAATCAGCCGTAGATGAGGCCTCCTGTGCTAGGTCAAGCAAGTGTCTTTTCTTGAGTGGACGGTTCTTTCATAATATAGTTCCGAAAAACTTTTCAGGTTGACTGAGCCATATAGTCTGTATCTTGGAGCAGCTGAAGGTTCATTCTGGTAGCTATTTCTTAAAGGTGAAAAAAATGAGGGCTTCTTTGGAAGTGACTTTGAAGGGTCCACGTATCGCCAGGGTTTCCAATTCTTGGCATAGTAGGATCATAGCCGAGTTGAAGCATGACTTGCCAGGCCAGGGTTTTCTTTTAATCAGTTCATTGCCCCTTAGTACAGGCAACGGGCGAGGGAGGAGGTGAAGATTCATTGAATCAGTAGTTAAGATAGCCACGGACATCGAAGGGGGCTCTCTCTTAGCGACGAAGGGCGTCGTTTGCTATTAAATCGAAATTTCATAAGAGAAGGAAGATAAAAGAAAGACCAAAGGGCGTAAAGCCAAGTCTCGGCTAAGACCTCGGGATGGGTATGAGTTTTAGTGAGGGGATATTCTTTTGCCAGGAGATCTGTACAAGTAGTTGATCTACCTGACTCCGCGATCCCTGATGGGAGGTTGGGCAAAGCCTAATGATCCGAACCCTTTCTTGTGGAATCTGGAGAATAAGCTTTCGCGGAAGAAAATGAAGTCTTAACACAGAAGGCGATGGCACGGACATGCTGAATATGAAGGGTCTGCCTATACGATGAAGCTTTCGATTGGCCTTCAACCGTTGAGAGTAGTGTGTTTGCGAAGGCCAAAAGCACTCCGCTGGTTAATCCTATAACACCTAAAGCTGTGCTATCTCATGGACCACGGGATTACAAGAAGAAGGAGGAAGAACATAACGATAAGAAGTCGCTATCGGCCGGCTGCTTGTCTTTTGACGTGAGAAAGGAGAATAGGCTGCTAGAATAAGTTTTTTTAGAATAGGTTGAAAAGAAAAAAGCAAGAGGAAAGAGCCAAGCAGCAGATTCTAATGTCAAACCTGCAAAGAAGCCCTTCTCTTCCTCTTGAAAATATTACCAAAGGTAGAACTATTCCACTGCTGAAGCTTCTCTGTCATACGACTAATATTTTGCTGAAAAGGAACATTCTCCTCCCAAGAAGTTCTAACAACCTGAGGAAGGTCTCTATGTGTAAACCAAGCTGATTGAAATCTGAAGGGAGAATTGCGACGAACTGCAGAAATTTCATTCCCAATTGTAATTAACAGAGGACAGTGATCAGAATACATCTTGGGGAGATGGGAAACTGAAGCCTCCTGAAACCTGCTTTGCCAACTAACTGATGCCAACGCACGATCTAACCTTGCACTTCTCCTATTACGAACATCCTGACCCCTAGCCCAGGTGTGTTTCTGCCCTGAGAACCCCAAATCCAACAATTCATTAGACTCAATCCAAAAAAGAAAAATCATGACATCTGATCTGCCCACTAGACGACTCCTCCACGCTCGTTCTGACACGAGAAGGCGGGAGCCCGGACAAAGGAGCTAGACAACGAAGACCCACCGGCCCTCTCGACTTCAGAGAACCAAGAGTCGTGCCTCTCACTATGATTGGACTTTGCGGATATCCGCCCACGATAATATGAAGACTTCCTGATGCACGAGGCAACCAAGGAAATTATAATCAACAACATCAAAGCTCATCAGACAACGACGAAGCCGAAGCCGTAGCTGTCGAATTCTGCCGCGACGGGCGAAATAGGAATCAGCAAGCTGTGTCACCGAAGGGCTGGCTCCGTAGTGACCGGATTCTGGCGTACGACCCTATCCTTATCCTCCATCCTGGTCGACGCGTAAAAGTGCAGAAAAGAGAGGCTTTTGCAGGAAGCAAGACGTTCGTCTTGTACCATATGTACTGAGAGGATAGGATCTTTCTCGGGAGACATGGTCTTATTCTTGTAAAAAAGACATTACGTTTTCTCTGGTTTTTTTGATGAATTCTCGGGATTTTTCGTCATCAGTCAATTTCCCTTCCTAAACGTCAATTGAAATCGGACAACTTTAGAAAACACCGTGTTTTTCGTCATAAAAAGAAAAGGTTTCTCGTTCTTTCTCCCATGCTTGTCTGTTGGTCAACAACCAACCACAGATCTCGTTTTGTCTAAGGGCAAGAATAAGTCTTTCTTTACTACATTACATTGATTCACTTACCTCACCCTTACTACTTACTATATGAAATTCTTCAAGTGCCACATCTGATTCTCGAGCTTGCATTGAGTCAGTGTCGATGGTAGGCTTTCGGATATAGAGAATGCTTTCGGGTAGGGTGGTAGGCTTCATGCTGGTATGCTTGATGATAGTCAACATGCTTAATAGGTATCGGTCTTGTTCAAATGCTTTAGGTAAGCACTAAGGGAAGGGCCCAGTCAGTAGCCCATTCGTTGACAATGGAAAACCGGGTTTCCAGGTAGTGGTGCCTCTTGGTCCAGGTCTTTCCCACTCATACATATAATATTGTCCAAAAGGGAGTGTCGAATGAGAAGGCTGAGCGTTAAACCTTGAGAGGGACATTCGGTGTCGTGGACGAATGATTACCCTGCTTTTTCTGATGCAAGATGCGCTGCTGACGCGAGATGGACTGCTGCTGTGAGAGACACTTTTCCTAACATATTTTTCCATCTCAAGAAGTCAATGAGAAAAGAATGGTATTCTCCAGTAGGGAGGCCTCCAAGGACAAGTCCGCAATGGAAGAAAGAAACGGCCTTTCGAAGCGTGACAAACAAATGCTGTAAATGAGATGGCCCAGAATGCCGATCAATGATTGCTTTCAAGCCAGAGGCGAGGGACAACAACCAGTGCCCGGGGATGATGTTGATGCTGGACCAGCTTATTCACCCGATGATCAAAAGAGATTCCCAGAAAACTAGGACCTGAGAGAGTCCCCGTTGGAAGGCGAATAAGAGATCCAGTTGTGTCTACTTGTGGTGTGCATGACCCGAACAAGGAGATGTCTAGCCAATCATAGGAGTTGTTGCACAGCGTCCAGGGGCTTCTACGCCAGGAAAGAGAATAACTCTTAAGTGGCAAAGAAAGTGCTTCCCAAAGACGAGTTTCACGCCTTCTACAGGGATATGGTCTCTATCGTCTGGTCTTGCTTTTCGTCTGAAATAGTATCCTGTAAGCCGGGTCCCTGTTAGCTACTTGCTTTCCACCGTCATTGGACTAGGCTTCCCGGATCCCCTTTCTTCGGTGCTGACAAACAACTAGACGGTCAAGAAATTTCCCCACTCAATCAATATCCATCAGCTGAGGACTTTCTCAATGGGGATTGTTTTCTTTCCCATGAGGCTTTCTGACTGGAGAAAGGAATGTTACGTACGCTTTCGAAGGCTCTATGAAGAGAATCTTGCAGATATTTATTCCAGTGCCAATTCGGTTGGAGATGTTTGTCTCAATTCCGAAAATTCCGATTCGATTTCTCCTGATTCAGCTTCCATACTTTCATCTGCTACTGAGACAATTGTCATTTCCTTTTGATTTAGGACCTACTAGCATTGGTCCAGCAGTGACTTTCTTCTTCCGGGCTTCTTCCTTCTTTCCTGTTAAGTAGGATTCCCAGCTATCATCCTTCCACCCGCCCCATCTTGAGTGATCAAATTCGTTGATCCTTCACTAGCGTACCTATCTCATTCAAGGGAATTCATTCTTTGGCCAATTTTATTGCTGAAAACGGGGATTTCTGCTGTCTCGAGTACCGGATCCTAAAACTTCTTTTTAAGGAGCATTCCTGGCCAACTCTACTCTGGTTCAGTAGGTCATTGGTTCACTGTCATTGAAGGGGGTTAACCCCAGTAGCTATGACTACAAACTATGAGTAGGTCTTTAAGAGCTATGATTCATCCCATTAGGAAGAGAAGCAACCTAACAAACCTAGTTATTGTTGTACCATCCAGCGCTGAGAGCTGCTTTCCACTCGTCTTCGCCGACAGTTTGGCAGTCAACAGATTTTCTTTCATTGAGAAGGTTGTTACAACTTTGTCGGTAAATTACTTTCTGCCAGTGTTCCTGTGCGTGCCTTCGTTCAGTCAAAGACTTTCTTTTCCCGCTGGAATCAATCCCAATAAGCTAGCAATCTAGACAACTAAGATACTCCCTAGATGCAAATGCAAATAAAATAAGGGGTTATTTTAACCTACTTCCTGAGATGGAGGAAGCGGGCTCTTTTTCCTTCTTCTTAGGCTGCTTCTTACTTCTATATTTTTATCATCTTTCACTTCTCTTACTTCCTTTAATTTTACTTTTGGCTGTTGGGTTTTCTTGCTTTGGGGTAACCACTTCCCAATCGTCATCCTCATGGAGATCGGGGTCTCCCCACATTATATCTCCATTTGGGCTATTGACGGCTACCAACCCCCGCTCTATCTCTTCTGAGTCATCAGGGGTGACCCGAACTTCGGTGTCCAGAGGATCCATCTCTTCGACGGGTATAGAGGCTGGTTGCAGTGCTCCAAACCTTATAGACACCATGTTGGTAGTCGCTTGTCTTATGAGTGAATCTCGATCTATATCTATGGCCTATTTGATTGAAGCTGAAGGCCTGTTTAAAAGATCAGATAGGCGGATGGAAGCAAGGAAAACGGCTGGATTGGCTGGCTAGCTCGTGCAATCATAAAATAAGTCCTTCGCCTTAGTAAGCTAGCTTTCTAAGCCCGGGTAGGACGTGGATCGATCATGACGAAAATGGACTTCTCCGTAATGTAATAGAAGAGTCACAGTCCCTTCTCGACCAGACGAAGGAGATATGAATTCCATTCAGGCTTGGCTTGACCCTCCTGGAGGCGCAAAGTTCATCATTCAGTGTGGTGGGGGGCCTCGCCTGGCAGATTTGGATGACTTGGATGCTGGGGAGATCTGGATAGAGTCTCGCTCATAGATAGAGGAAGAGTACGCGCGCTACGGCTTAGGCAGTTGATCGGATCAGATAGATAGCCCTTCGGGCAACCAACCGCACATCAAATTCCGATCAAGAACTTAACTTGGAGGGATGGCTGAGTGGCTTAAGGCATTGGTTTGCTAAATCGACATACAATCTTCTTGTATCATGGGTTCGAATCCCATTTCCTCCGGCAGAACGGGCGGGCGTGAGAGAAAGAACCTCTTGGTGGAGTCCCCCGAATAGCACTACTTAGTGACTAGGTCAATTACATCGAGCCTGTTGCGCGTTTTTTTTTTGTTTGACCGGCCTATCTTCTTTCTATAAGCAAGCTCCCTCCGGCCGTCCAGGGACTGGACGGCTCTCGGTTCTTGAGCATGTTGGGAGATTAGGCGGCAGTTGAAAGAGCTGCTCGAAAGCTTGACGAACAAGCGAAAAAAGCCCTATATCTATCTATTTTTTTAGTAAAGGACTTTTCCCTTACTAGTCAAGTGGTAAGGTAGGACGCTATTCGATGAAGAAAACAGACTTTAGGAAAGTGGTTCAGGTTAGCTCAGCTGGTTAGAGCAAAGGACTGAAAATCCTTGTGTCAGTGGTTCGAATCCACTTCTAAGCGGGCGAAGGGTCCAAAGGACACGTAGCCGGGAGCGAGCCGGATTTTTAAATTCAAGTGAAAGAGGAAGCCAAAAGGGTTCTGCTCCTCTCCTTTACAGTCGAGTGGCTCCGCTCCTGCACTATACGGCTTTTTGGCGTCGCCATATCTTGTATCTTGCTGGAGGCAGATTTTATAAAAAAAGCGGTTGATTACTCGGATTGGTTCTCGCGTCCCTGTGCCTAAAAGGATGGGCGGGTTCGGTTCAAGTGTTCATCGATCGGGTGGATCTATATGCTCCGGGGGGGGGTGATACGAGGTGTAGCGCAGTCTGGTCAGCGCATCTGTTTTGGGTACAGAGGGCCATAGGTTCGAATCCTGTCACCTTGATGTGGTATTCAGCAGCGGCATTAATCTTTCGTATGTGAGTCAGTTTTCCATACCCAATTATCTCACATGATCGAGACTCTCCTATCTCCATTTCTCTGGTCACATATTAAAGAAGGGTGGTGGCTTGGGGTATCTGGATCAGAAGATGGTGGAGGTAGAACTGATTCGGAGGATGACTCTTGACTAGGTAGTGTGGGCAAGATGGCTTTCACTCCCTTTTTCCTGCGCACATAGATCTTCAATTCTCTACTTGCCTCTTTATTAGTCTCACCCTCTTGTCCTCCATCTGTAAGTTCATCCTCCCCCTAACCTTGAGGGGGAACTCAGGCAAATAAGGAAGCAAATCATATGAGAAGGTTAGCTCTTCCTCCCTACATGTGGTCTCCTCTTGTACAGGTGATGTAGAGAAGTAAGCTTCATCTTCTCTTAAGGTAACATCCATACTTACAAACACCTTTCTTGTTGGAGGATGATAAGACTTATAGCCCTGCTGAGTAGCAGAATACCCAATAAAGATGCATTTCAGGGCTCTAGGATTTTACTTTCCCACATTTCTCCTTCCTGTGGTCATGCACAAAGCAAACACACCCAAACACCTTAGGAGGGACAGTCTATTTGTTTCTGCCAAGAAGCATCTCCAAGGGTGTATGGAAATCGAGTGCTTTTTTTTAAGGACATACGATTGATGAGATAGGCTGCACAAAGAACTGCATCACCCCAATAAAAAAAAGAAGGCTTTGGAACATTCATAGTGAACATAAGAGCCCTTGCAACCTCAAGCAAGTGACGATTCTTCCTTTCAGCAAAACCATTCTGGGCAGGAGTATCTACACAACTTGTCTGATGAATGATCCCATTGCTGGAGAGAGAATTCTGGAATTCACACCCGGTGTACTCTGTGCCATTGTCACTTCTTAGAATCTTCACAGTAGCATTAAACTGCGTGCAGATCATTCTATGAAACAATTTAAAGCAGGAAAAGACTTCATCTTTATGATGCATCAGATAAACCCAAGTACACCGACTATAACAATCAATAAAAGTTTTAAACCATCTATAACCAGACAAAGTCACAGTTCTACTAGGATCCCAAACATCAGAATGGATAATCTCAAAAGGAGCAGTACATCTATTACAACTTGGTGAATAGGAAGCTCGAGTATGTTTTGCAAGTTCACAAGCATCACACACTAAAGTATTAGGATTACAATTCTTAAATAGCCTAGGTATTCATAGCTCCAAAATAAGGATGCCCCAACCGTTGATGCCACTGTAAAGCTTCCTGGTAAGCTGACTTCTGGACTTGAGCTTCCAATGCTTCACTACTTAACTCAGTTGACTGACTTGGGTTTGCCTCGAGCATATATAAGCCCTCTTGCACCCTACCATTGCCAATCATCTTCCCGTCCTCAGTTCCTGAAAGAAAGAATTCGTTGGGCTTTGCAATTCCAATTTTTATTAATGGAACTAATGGACAGAAGATTTTGAGGGAAATTAGGAAATGTTCATACAGATGACAAGTCTAAGATAGAAGTACAAGGAACAGACCCTTTCCCTGCTACAGAGCATAAGGAAGCATCAGCTATGCGAACCTTTTCCTTGCCTGAAGAAGGAAAGTAAGATGAGAAAGATTTTGAAGACCCAGTCATATGATCTGAGGCTCCTGAATCAATGATCCAAGGACGAGAGACAGTGGAGGACCCACTGAGAGCAATAGCAGAGTTACCTGAGTTGGAAAACGAAGAAGGAAAGATCGTATTGGTTTGTCACTTCATCACCTTGGTAGTATCCTAACGCAATTATCACTTAGAAGTGGTCTTCGCCAAGCGATCGAATATTTTTTTGTCTGAGCTAGCCATTCACCGGTGTGCTACTCTAAGAGTCGGAGAGGATTAGATCTCATGAAAGATCCGCTTGTTATCGAAGAACGGATTATGATGTTAGAACACCAGGCGGAGCTTTTCTTTTAAGTATCAGCCCTTACGCGTTCGCCCTTCTCTCCTGCGCGTCAAATTACAGAGATTTCGACAATAACGAGCGGATAAGGTATGGCGCTTCCCTTCAATGGGACTACCCCGATCATGTCAGTCAAAGGCCTCCCCGGTATCATGCGACAGACAAAGGATTCGATACGTACTTTGAAAGGTTTCCAGCGTAAGATGTAGCGATGACCCTTTCTCACCCGGAGACATAAGACGAGTCAGTAAAAAATCCTAAGGAATGCCCATTTCGGAGCTTATCGCTAGCCCTGATCCTCTAGGAAATGGCATTTAGGCCAATGTTATTTTTACAGAAAGAGAAGTAGACATTCTTTAACACTGATTATACGCTCTCCTGGCATTCGCGGAATAAGAGCTTGAGCTAGTGGGTCACTGTCCCTCTTCGATTCGTAGCTGTAAGGATGTTATACTATCGACCTCTTATACCGAATCTAAGAGATTTGATTGAAGAGGCAGGTGAAACGTTTCCTGTTATAAGGAAACCCCGTATCAGTCCATGTTTTACCATCCTTGACCGCAGTCCCTGATAGAAGGAGTTGGCCCGGAAGAAAAGCATTTGTATAAGTATTCCGAGTGAGAGCACAATAAGGAGTACTCAAAGTAGGCAGTACTGCGGTACCAGTCCACGACTACCATTTCTGTAACTTAACCCCTGTCGTCTCCTTTTCGGACTTCAGGAGCATTGAGTAAAGGGAGGCACGGGGGCGGGAAGATCTACTCATTCAAAGGGAAAGCGCACCCCTCTATTTATTTTCTTCTCAAAAGAAGAAGAGCTAGTGGAATGGGCCCTTACCTCATGCCAGCGGGGGAAAGAAAAGAGGCCCACTACGAGAGGAGAGAGTGATTCAGCTGCTAACAAGCGCAGGTTTTTCATTAAATGAATGGTTATTCGGGAAACGTCTGTTGATGAGGAGGTTTTACATAGTAAAAAAAAAAAAAAAGAAAACCAGGGGGCGGATTCAACCTGGGCTCCGTTCGAAGAGACGAATAATGGTCCTTCTCCCTCACATGCTCCTTCCCATGAGCAACTCGGTTGGCTTCGTGAACAAGAGCGCTGATCACCCTCACGTGGGAAGATGAACATTGAAAGGGCTGAAAGCGTAGCGACGGGATGTAGATGTTGATTTTGGAGGTCGCGTACTTCTTTAGTTAGAATGCCATCGACACGGTTGAAACTTCCACTTTTCTTTGGTCCCAACATGACCCGACCAAGCGTAACGACCGCAGAAGGTACGGCCGGAGAATTCATCTCCAAGTCAACAGCATGTCGGGCAGGTCCTGAGGAGGATATAGCCGAGTGAGTCTCAGACTTGTTCTCCCTTTGGAACTTTCTGGCTAATGACCTGTCGAGGACTCTTCAGTCAAGCGCATCCGAGACTAACCGCTTCTATGCCTACAGCTGCTCCGGCTCCAGACTAGTCCTATCCCTGCGCTTGCTTTCTTCTAAGGCTCGAACTGCACTCTACTAGCTCCTATGCTTCCACTTTCAGACAGTTCCTTGAAAAGAAGTACTAGACTGATAAGAGGGAAGATACCTATTTAAGACAGATATCGCTTAACTGATTGCGCCATAAGTACAGTACTAGAGTCAAGGAGGAACTATTTAAAGGAAGGAATGAAAGCCTGATTGCGCCTATTACCTCTTTGCTTTCTTGCACCTTGAGACTTATTCAAGGGCGTTTAGGTCTCCTATAAACTATGAGATTGCTTTCACAAGGTGGGCGTAGCGAAGGAAGATTCAATTAATCAAACAACGTATACAGATAGAGATGAGCGTTTGCGCATTGATACCGATACAAAGAAGGGGATCAGACTGGGGGAGGAGGAGAGGAAGTCCAGCTACAAACTAACTAGCTCATATTCGAAAGGGAAGACCTTAGCCCATTCCTAAGGAAGCCCGGGACGGGGTTTAAGAATTCCTTCAACTGCCTGGGAGTGCATTCAAGGAGTTGCTAGCTAATAGAAAGGCTGGAAAGGAAGAACGAGCGGACTATTCTCTTACACAAGAATTTCAGAAACAAGATAGGACGCTCTCTAGGATAGAGAAGATAGGAAAGGAATACGCCCATATTCATATCCCCTATCTCTGGTTCAAATCGAATTTCAAATGGCGGTCAAGGATATTTAGAACTAGATAGATCTTGGAAAGATGACCTCCTCGAAAGTCTCTCTGCATTTTGGTAAAAAACCTCAGGTTTTGGAAGCCCCATAGAAGCCTAGATAGCACCTGTAGAGGCATAGGCCGTTGAAAACCCATCATCAGAAGCGGGGTAAGCTAGGTCGGTAAGTAGCATCTGGGTACCGGTTTTTTTGTCAGAGTCTCTAGATCCAGAACTAGTCGACCGCTGTTTCATCACAAATTGAAGCAGAGGCAGTTGCAGATCCTGTTGTTGAGGTAGAACCAGCTCCACCGATAGCATATCCTGTTTCAGTCGATCCGATTTGATCAGCAGGTGCGAGGATAGCAGAGACGACAGCAGGGGCGGAGGCGATCAACGAATTGACCAGGTGTAAGCAGAGGGAACTGGAGCAGAGCAATTGCATTTGACTTAGTTGACTGAATGAATTGGATTGACTCAGTTGACCTAGTAGCAACAGTTCCAGTTTCTATTGCTTAGTCAGCAGCATCTGATCAAGACACAGAGCGAGTTGTAGATGCCGTGCCCGCAGATGCAGATCTCAATCGAGTCACAGTTCGAGAAAGAGATAGTCCAGGCGTAGTTCAATTGTTAGTTCCAGTGTGAAGAGTCCTTGCAGTGGAAGTGCTGCTTGTTCAAGGCAAGGGCTTGAGCGGTATAATAAGATGGCATAGAGCTTGAGAATCCCCTACTGCTTTATCAAAGAGAAGATTCGGGGATATCGTAACTATGCCCATCTCTTGCAAGAAAGGCCAATGAGGTACTTGGGAACTTTCCCCTTCGATTGGAGGAGAGGCTGTTGGAATGGGTTGTGCAATTGAATCAATAGCAATAGTAAACCACGCACAGATGCTAGGAATGAAGCCAGCCAATGTCCCTTACAAGAAGATCACTAGTAGAAGAAGATACCCACACCCACGGCCAGAGAATAGGCAAATAGGGGCTGCACATGAATAGGGCTTGGACAAATAGGGTTTGCACAATTCCATTTCTAATAGAATGCCATCTTTAGCAAAAGCAAAGGAGGAATGATCTACGAATGGCCGGGCATGAAGTCTTCCCCTTTATGTTAATGTCCTAGAGCAGGAGAGAGTTAATCAACGAGTAGCCCCAATGTAAATGTAAAAAAGCAATCTCAGATGGCATCAAATCCGCAAAGTGACAAATACAAATATGAGAATCAACAGCAGTATCAGTAGGAGTAGCACGTTTTCGACCAGGCTTGGCTTATTCGATAGCATTTGTGGCATCTATAAGAGACGAGTCGGTGTCAAAGAAGAGCAGAGGATTTGCGGCATTTACTATTTTAGATAGATGCCCAGATTTAGATTTAGAAGATGACATGGATGAGATGCATCGAATACAAGCTGTTCGAGAATCCCCTGCTTGAGAGGAAGATTCATAGTAGACGATATCCCCGAGCACAGAATAGCTTGTTCACGTGAAGAGGTAAAGGCGAGCACTTTCTTTTGGACAGAATACGGCCGGGTCGGTCTTGACTTGATGCCGAGACTAGATTCGAAACTAGGGTAGGGCTTGGAGGCTGCTAGTCTTTTCGACGAATCCCTTGTTCGAGAATGCGAAGTTCTGTTTGCACGAATGCTCTCTTAGGCAGCTATCGAATAGGCTGTTCGGGATTAACTTGATTGACTAATATGCCCACAAGAAGGAACTGCAATCAAATATGCCTCTAGTCAATATACGAGATAAGCAAGGATCAATCAATAGTCAAGATACCCGTAATATACTAAATAACGATAAAGCAGATGTTCTCGACTAATCTGCAGCTGTTACAGAATCCGCAGCTATAGCTATTGAAGAAGCAGCACATTCATGCCCATAATCTCCCCTGTTCTCACTGATTGACCATAAATCCGGACCTATATAAGAGAAAATGAATGGGAAGTGCTTGAGAATCAGCAGTTTTCGCAGAAGAGGAAGATGTCCATCAAGCCGATTACCCCATTTTAGCCTACAAGTACATAGGGGCAAGGCAGCCTTTGGCTGCTAGTGAAAGCAACTGACAACATGTCCGAGGAATCGAAATAAGCTGTGGGACTGATAACTTTGCCTGCTTTACTGCTTGGGTTACTCTATCATTCATGCTTGCTAACCATTTCGCCTTGAGGGTTGCATGCTAGTCTTAGGTTGTATAAGAGATGTCGCCTTGAGGCTTCTTTGAATTGACAAAATGGAAATAAGGTTTCTATATCCCGATGAAACACTTCGTTTTTAAGCTTCAAAAGAATGCCCGTAGCGGCGATGCGTTTGCTTCTGATTGCTCGAGTTGGAAGACCTACTTAGAGCTCGGTTGTACCATAAATAAAGAAGAATCGACCTGTGTCAATGGATTCAAAATCTTTCGTCGGATGAGCCTAATTCCGCTTTAGAAAGAGGTTCATCCAAAGGCTTTGGTGCGGTGTTTTTTCATACCTAGTGAGGCCAGGAAAAGAGACTCATAAGCTCTATTCTCCGAGGATCCAATTCCATGGTTAATTTTACTGAAAGCGAGAGCGACGCAATTTGATTAGGAATCTTTCTAAAAGAAGTGGGTCCTGCATTTGATGCCGATCATAGCACGTCACGCTACTAGACAGCGGATCTAGAAATTCTATCTCAATCAAAGTGGGAAACCTTCCTCTAGTAGTGTGTCAACTGCCGTGTCTATCCGAACGGAACCCTCTTTTGCATGGATCGCTGCTAGGGGCACTCTTTGAAGAAAGGTACAACGTCTTTTGCCTGGTTAGGAACCCCTTTCGCTATGGTCCTACCCTTTCATTCAGGCCTTTCCTTATGAACCGATGGTTTCATGATTCGGGTTGCTCCTTGAGTTCAATGTTTGCGAGCGTCAAAGCACCTAACCATACCTAAAACACCATGCACTCCGCCGGACAGCAGCCCGGGCATGAAAGCGCATTTGGAAGCATATGTGTGCCACTTTGGCACGAGATTTCAGCTCTACTTTCATGGTTCCACTGTTCGTCGAGATCCCTTGAGTGCTGGCACGTATGTTGAGCTTTGCTTTCGAATGAGGAAAGATTAAATTGCCACAGTGCTCGCACCATTGAGTACAGTTCTTGATCATAGGTGGAGTCATTTTGCTTGGTGTCGTCCAACTTCTCACTGTAAAACGCCACTGGTCTGCCCCCCACCGCTCCTATTGCCTTCCCCTTTACCTACGAAATATTCTATTCATTTTCAACCCTCTTTACCAGAACCGAACATGGAGCCTTAGCTTCCTGCGCTCCCTGCAATCAGTCAGCCAGCAGTTGTGCCTCCCTCCATTCCTTTGCTTGATTGAATTCTTCTGAGAATCATTCCTTCCAGCGCCCTCCATTGGTCACATTCTGATTTGGGAGAAACTGGGGCTTGAGCTTGAAAGCGCTAAGCTCCCCTTCTGGGTTGCCATGGATTGATAAATAGGTTGGGCTGAATAGGAAATACTGAATGTCATCTCCTAAAAGGAAGATTTTCTGGTCACTGGAATCTTCCAGGCCTTCCCAAGCAATGAACTCCTGCACCATCCTTCTTTTCAGGCCTTTAGGCTTTCCACCTCCCCCGATCCATCCCACTCCTTTGGCACGTCAATTCGTCTTTCTCAGGACTGTCATCCTTCAACTCCGAACATGCGCTTCCATTCTCCAGCAGGCATCGCAAAATGCATTCCTTTTTTGCATTCGCATTTCCCTCGATCTGACCACGCCACGTCTCTATGCATACTGAACAGCCTCCGTCCAGAACACAATCTGAGATCCATAGATAGATAGTAGTCCAAACTAAGCGGTCTTGCAGAGCCTCGGGTTTTCTTCTTCATTTAATTAATGGCAGGACAAGTCCACCTTTATCATCCCGATCGGGCTTACCGGACTCACTCGGGTTTACCGGGGCAGCATACCTTCTCAGAGTTAGCGGGGTTCCTTCTACCTACTTTCGTTTCGAGGTTAACGGGACCCTTATTTACTCAGATTGCTAGCGAACTACCGGGATACCTAGATAGTAGAAGAGGACTCACTCCAGTTAGGCCTGGACGAAGGTTTAATCCTTCTTTTAGCTCAGCTTGGGGTACGTACAACCTATTAGATTAAACAACAGATTCTCTTCCAAAAGAGGTTGTAGAAAAAGAGCGGTTGATACCAGGGGAGCAGTCCTACAAAGGAAATGCACCAATGAATGCCTATAAAAGATAGCATAGAGAAAGAAGGACCGAGTCTCTTACACAATCGTTTCGGTACTCAGGGTAGGGAAAGACCTCCATAGCCAGATACCTAGCTAATAGAAAGGGAAGCACTTAGCACACATACAGGATTCGCCTCACTCTATTCCTGACTGGCGGCAGGAGAGGGAGGACTTGGGGAGCTCAGCTGGGATCAGAGGGGAACGACCTCTTCTGGTAAACAATAAGTTATGGACTCAGATATAATGCTCGTACTTATATTGATATTTCCCTCGGGAAGAGACCCCTTCTTGGACATATACTCGATCGGGATACCCGGCTAGAAAATGACTCCATTTATGCCTTTTGCAAGGCCTACCCCTTATAGAAGGAAGAGGAGTTAGACTCACCTGATCTACGACCAACCATAGGAGGAAAAGAAAGCAGCCTCTCTAAACTTCTTACAGGACGTAGTAACTACCGGATATAAAAAGTCTAGTTTAAATGCGTAAGAGAGCCCTTCAGGAACTATCAAAGAGAAGGAAAAGGTTGATGAAGATAGGTTGCTGCTGTTGATCTCTCCTAGGTAGAATAATTCAAAAGGCTAGGCAGCTAGTTTGAAATGAGCAATTGTTTTTGTTTGGTAGCTAGTTATTGAGACCAGTTATCTATGGAGCTTTGTTTTCCCACGGAGCGGTAACTAAGACTTCTCTTAGGTAGCTAAGAGGAGAGAGAAGAGTGTTAGCTTCCCCACCCTCCATTCCTTCAAATCATTTTCTTTTTATCTCCTCCCGAAGGGACTACCTAATAAGACTGAACTCTCTAATTGCTTCTCCCCACTAGGGTACTACCATTCCTAAAGCAAGATCACCGGAGTAGATAAAGGATATAATTCCTGAGTTCTAGAGTGAATGTTGTTATGAGTTCTTGCTCTTGTTCTTTCTCTTGAAGGGGGCTTGCCTCCTCGCTACGGAGGTTTTTGTCTAGAGAATCCTTTCTTTTTCGACTCTTCTTTCCCCTGAGGGCTTTACTGGTAAAGAATACCAAGAGTTGAACTAAGTCATATACCCCCAGCTCCAATTCTTCCTCTCCGATCTAAGAGATCTTCGAACTTCTCCGAATCCGTCTTTGTCAATCGTCTTGTCCCCTCACCTTCTTAGCTTAGTCGGGCTAGGAACCTACTTTCCGGCTTAGCTTAGTCTGGCAAAGAGCTTCCCTTTCTTGGTCGAGGGGTTTGCTTCCTCTTCCTACTTACTTTCCTTTTTTAGTCGAATACCTCGCCAGTTCCATTTTCAGTCTTAGCCAAGTAGCCTTCACTCATAAACTCCGGTTTATGGCAAAACCCTTTCCCTGTAGGTCTCGTACCCAAAGCCCTATCCCTGCCTTCGAGGTCAAGTATCTGAGGAAGATAAAACCCTTTCGAGCTGGTCCCTTGGAAACTCTCTATCTTCGGAGCCTCTTTCTGGTCGAGGAGTTGGGTTCATCCCTTGAAGTGGAGTTACTCTCCTACCCAATGAAACTCCGATTTATGTCACCTCTCCTTTCGGTTGAGTTAGCTTTTGCTTCGATGGCACATTGCTACTTTTATTCAATTCATACATTGTGACAAAGGCTGCTTTCAACAAAGTCAGATCCCATCCCGTTCCTTGACTGCTTTACCCCGGGTTCTCTCCAAGACGTCTTTTCTTTGTTGAGCTAGGAACCTACTTTCCGGCGGCTTTACTTATTACCCCGGGTTCACTCCACACCAAGACGTCAGGAGCTAGTTTCCCACTTGACTGTGATGAAAGATGTTCCCCACCGAAAGAAACTCCTTCTTATTCGAGAGATCTTCCCTCACGCTTAGTCTCGTTCATCTCCTCTCATTTCTCATTTCAGCTTTCACTTCCCATCTCTAATCTAGAGTTGGAGCTAGCGTGATGCACTGATGCACCCAGCTTTTAGTGGGGGAGATGAAATCTGAAAGAAGTGAACTTCAAACTTCAAGCCAGGAAGGAAGCAGCTATCGGATAGGATCGTAGTTGATGCTTGACTTCGGGAGTTAAGGTTTGGCAGACATGGCACGGAGTTTACGAGTGAAGGTACTCGACAAAAAGGTTTGGAAGACTTGGCAAGAGCCCGAGGCACCAATACCAGGGTATATCATTCCTATCTTTCTAGCCAATGCCGGGGGATGTTCTCCATCGTTAAGCCTCTCTTCCTACTCCTACTATACTAAACTAAAGTAATTAGAATGGGAACTTCTTCCTAAAGGTTTAGTTTTCCGAGTGAAGAGATTCAATTTGATGCCTCTAAAAGCTAATCCTCTGAAGTAGATGAAGTACAGTAGATGAAGTACCAAGACAATCTTCTTCATAAGGAGAAAGCTAGCTCGAGAGAAAGGAAGAGGTGGAATCAATACCAATGTTCTCATCTGCTCTTAGATCGGGGGTTGAGGTGGCATATCATAAGGAGTAGCCAGTTTCGAGAAAACCGAAGCTAAGGGTCGATGTAATTGAGCTCGACTAAGAAGTCAGTGTTGGAGGGGGACTAATCCCTCTCTTCTAGCCGGAAAGACTTTCTAACCAATTCAATTAAGAAGCTAAAGTAAAGAGAAGTTACAGAAGTACGGAAGTGACAGAGAAGTCAACCTTCTTTGCCAAGGGACTAAACTATCTGATACTGAACTAGATGCCGCAAAAGCCCCAACTCTGGCTCAAGAAAGGGTATCCATGAGATGAGTGCCCCTAAGTCGTTTCGTTGAGTTACGGATGTGCTCCCATCTCTTTCTTTAGGGGCGGTGGAAGCTCGACTAGGAAGGTTTTGAGGGAAAGAGAATAATAGATCGACTTAGAGCGGTAAGCTTATTCTCTGGTTTCAATATCAAGAGTGTTACGCAAACAAAACAGGTACTTTTTTTGTCCACTTTATCGAGGTGCGTGCGGAATCCCTATTTCCCTAGAACGGTTCTCGCTCTCCTATAACTCTAACCAAGAAGGTTTTCACTTCTCACTCAGAACAGAAGTTCTCGGGTTCAACCCCCGAGTTGGCAACAGTCGAAGGCTAAGTCCCTGATATAGCTCAGTGAACTAGCCAAGGGTCAAAGTACCAAGGCAATCGACAATCGAAGGTCGAGGTCCCAAGACAAGAGGGTGTGAAGCAAGACACAGAAAGACAGAAGATTCATATTCCACTTTTCCCGTAATGTGTATATTAGGCTAATCAGGTTAATCAGTCTTTGACTCCCTTACATCACTATGCCATCTCGAGCTATTTGAACTAGTTTCAACGGCCGGATTGATTGCTCCTTGTTGGGTCCCTCGGGTTTGGGTTGGGAGAACGTCGAATCCGAATCTCCCTCATTCACTGAGCACAAAGAATAGATTTATGTCTTGGAGCCTTCTCCAACTAATCCACAGCTGCCAACGGTCAAGCTTGAAAAGAGCTTTCGTCCCTCGCATCCTTTCGAGCTAACCTTTTACCATCGACCAGCGAGTGGTCAAAAGAACTATGCCTTTTATTCAAAAAAGAGCTTCTCTTTTGTCTTGGCTTGGCCACTCTATACTCTATTATTTTTGTTCCCGTCTCTGTTAGCTGCGAGCCTACTGAGTTCCCGTGGTCGGGCTGAGGCAGCCCACAGGGCCTGCATGGCGCAGCAGCCCAACCCCAGGTGGGAACTCTTAGGAGCCGGTCACTGAGGTTGGTAAACTCAGGGTACCATAGTAACAGCGGTATCCCAGCCCCAGTATACCAATCCTTTCTTTTTTCTCTTATGAAATTGATAGAAAGATCGAGGGCCTTCTCTTACGGCAAGGTCCGCCTCCTTCTTCCTTGCCGGCTATAGAGCCACGGAAGAGTTAAAGGCATAGACTTCAGTTGCTTAAGGCCTATGGTCTGCTTCGTCAAATGTTGATTCTACAGTGCCAACTTATGCTACATCCTCTACTGATGTATAATTCTATTGTTCTAGAATCACAACAGACTGGCTAATGGTTATTAAAAATAACATTTCATCGATCGAAATATGCTCTAGATCCGCCCACCGCTCCTCTTTGAATGAAGCCTGAGCTCTCGATTCATTCATCTCAATCTCATCTTTGTCAGCTCTTTCTGAGCTATTCTCAGAACACCTTTATCAAAGCCCTCCTATATTATATCGAGTAGTAAAGACAAAGAGAAAGGATTTGTTGCAGTTTTTCATCACTATATACAAACAAAGAAACTGAACGAGGCTTAAGAAGAAAAGAATCTTTAATTAAAGTTTAGACATCACACTATAGAGTGAGTGATCAATCATAGATTTTACGCCTTTTTACAAGATTTAAGTTTGAGTTTGACAAGGCAACTCTAAGGAGGTTTTATTCTCTGTTATAAGTGAGTGTTGAAGTCTTTCAAATTGGCTGGGCGTTCCGTACCGAACTCTTCTATAAGATAGTCGAAGGCTTCGCTTCGCACCTTGCCTATTCATTGGATTAAGAAAAGGGGAGCGGTCAACTCTGTATAACATGAGAGAGGGAACACTAGACGGGAGGAAAAATTTATAGCACATGACAGTAGCAGTAGCATGACGGAAGGAAGAGAGAGAACGCATGACGAAGGACCGATAGCGATTTAAAGATTCGAGCTTCCGGCTGATAGGCCCCGTAAGCGACCGCCCCGCCCTTGTTAGAAGGCAGGAATCCAGGCGCAAAGCATCAACTATTTCGCCTTCGGGAATTCGCCCAACATTGCCCTGTGGATCAACTTCCGCCAACCCATCGTTGAAGGCCCGAAGAGCTTCTTTCGTCCAATAGTTTCGCTCTTCCTGCGAAAGAAAGTCCAAGCCATCCTTCGGTTCGGTGTTGGGAGAACGATCAATGGATGATTGGTTGTCGGTGAAAGTGTCAGGGGATGGACCCCGGGAACTCAGTAGGCTCGCAGCTAACAGAGACCACCAAAGTCAAGCAGCACTGACCTCTTACTGCGCTCGTCCCTTTGCCCTTTCATCCCTTCGTTCCTTATTAAGGTCTCGGCCTTAGCTTAGAGGGCTAATGTTAACTCCAAAGCGCTAATCTCTTCTAAGCCTGCAAACTCATTTTTGATCAAGTTACAAACAGATGGCCCTACAACATCCCATTGACTCTGATAAAACAAAGCATTCATTCCATCAACCCCAGGCGCTTTCAAAGCTAGCATTAAAACTACGGCATATGTTCTAGAGACACTCCCTCATGCTATCACTGCAGGTTCGGTTCGGAATCATAGTCAACAAGGAATGGGATGATAGGAAGCAAAGACGACCTAACGAAGTCATTCTTACTCTTATAATAGTTGAAGGTTGTCTCCAAATCAAAAGACGAGAGCGGCGCTATTCCAATACGCAGCGAAGGGCATTTTCACCCCTATTGGTGTTGTTAGAGACACTTTCAAATTACCACACATCCCCGGGTTCTTATCCTTATTGAAGAAGAAAAGAACTGTACTTTTTTTCGCTCATCACTGGGCTAGGCTCCATCATCCAAGAATCGGAGAAAGTATGCAACTCAGACGAAGCTTTATATATATTATATGTAATAAACCATCTAATTCAATCTTTCCGACTCGAAAGTTAGTTAAAGGGAAATTAGCTCATAGATTAGATAGAACAGTAGCACCGAGATCTCATAGGTAAGCAGTAGAAAAACAACAAAGCAGCATTCATTAAAGACCGGAACACCGCAGAGAATATCTAGCTCATTAACTTGTGAGGAATTTCCATAAGGATAGAGGACCAGCTCCATTTTGTATGAAGGTGGACTTACAGAAAGCTTATGACAAGGGCTCTTGGAACGCGTTTGGGGTGTCTCAGACAGATGAGCTTCCCTCCAACCTGGATCGAGCTTATACTCTTTTTTATCTTGTCTCCACTCCGGCAGGAGAGAATGTCATCAATAAGCCAGCAGATATCTGAGATCCTGTCCTCACTCATGAAGGGGCTCTTTCTGTCCGACCTTGTGGTATGTTAGCTGCCTCCTCCGCTTTGAAGTGCGCTCTCTGCGAATATGGTATCTCAGGCTGAAGCCGATCAGACGATTTTGCTCTTGTATTATCGTCTTGGACCTTCGATAATTTGATATTGTCAAAGAGAAAACTCGCTTTTTGACACCGATGTAGACTATATCTCAATTCCTTGAATGAAGACAGAACTCTTCCTTATATACACAATTAAATGAAGAAACAACTCTTCTATTAATAAGATGGATCATCCAAGTTAGGCTCATCCCCTATAGAAGAATAAAAGGAAGCGTCAGAAGCGGAACTATTGGAAGCTTGGGGGGACTCAGGCTCAGGTACGAGTTCTGGAGCACTTGGATTAGACGAAGACGCTTTTGCATCATCTAAATAGAATTTTGCTCGTTTGGAATCGGGCTCGAATGAATCCTCCGTCCACGAGGATGAGCTTGATGGGTCGGAAGGAGCCGGAAGAGGAAGTGCTTGCCCTCCCCCTACAGCTAAGATTAGAGGGAAGAAAGAGATAAAATCAAGACCATGGGAAAATACGTAGATCCGGATCAAAGCGAATAAGAATCCCATCAAACAATAGAAGAATAAAGCTATAACAACTACAAGTCGACCATTCCACTTATTTTTAAGATAAAAACAATAACCACGAAAAAAAAAGACTAAACACAAAAAAAGTATTGCAAAAAGCACGAGATTTTTACCTGTGATCATTATTCCTTCTGATCCTATCGAATGCCCTAGAAAGACTGCCGTGAGACCTAAAGCACCGCGAAGGATATAGGTTGAAAAGAGCCATCGGACCAGATTTGTCATAAAATTGAGATTCTTTCGTTTCCTTCCTTATCAGAGAGGGGCTCCGGGGCTTCTTTATTGAAAAGGGGGGGGGGAAGGAAGAATGGAAAGGGGGGTCCGGAAAGCCCTCACTTTATTGATGGGGACATTTTTATCCCCTTTTTATCTCACCCCCCCCCGTTCTGGTTCAGGAAAGGGTCAACGCAAGGATCTTACTTCGAAGCAATCTCTGGAGTTTTCCCTTATCCGAACGGGTCTTGCAAGAAAATAGGATTTCATAT
>CANTUT010001869.1:30000-37500 GCA_947687605.1 Reutealis trisperma | reverse complement strand
AATTGATTTGATTAGAATAATGGAAAATAATAAAATTTGGCGATTTAAGAGCCAATTAATCATTATTCATTATAATCTAATAAACAAATATAATAAACAAATGTTCAACTTTAGAACTATATTTATAACTAGAATTAATATTTTATAACTCGAAAATATATACAATATTTAATGTAGTATAAAAATTTAATGTAGTATAAAAAATTACTATAGTATAAATCCTTATAATTATAATATTAATATATTAATTTAAATTTAATTAATATTGATTTAATATAGTATTAATATGGTATAAATCCTTATAATGTTAATTTTATAATGTTCATTTTTTAAAATTTCTAATTTAATTTTAGAATTAATTATAGAGTTTCTTACTTTTTTATTACAAATATCAAAAACGTTTCTATTTCCTCTTCAACCAACTTCAAATAGGAATACTACCGCTGGGTTTTATGAAAAAAGGGCCAAAGCCCCTTATCGGATTTGAACCGATGACTTACGCCTTACCATGGCGTTACTCTACCACTGAGTTAAAAGGGCCCATTTGATTCAATTCCTGAATGAGGCGTTCTGCGGATAAAATAGATCTATGGAAATCGATTAAAAATTAAATCTATCTAATAGATATAATATCTATCCTAATATATATATATAATCTATCTAATATAATATAAGTAAATTAGAATAATATAATAATAATATAATATATAATAATAAATAATAATATAATATATAATAATAAATTATAATATATTATATAATAATAAGATAATAATATAAGTAATTTTATTATATAAATTTATTCTAATATATAATATAGAATAGTTATTCTAAAGTTATTCTAATATAGAATATATAATATATAATAGAATTATATAATAGAATATTAATATTATAGAATATAATATGATAAATCGAATAGAATATTCTAATATAATAAATAATATTCTAAATTAGAATATAAATTTTAATAAGTATATTAGAAACTAATAAATACATTATATATAAATAAGTATATTATACTAAGTACATAAAAAAGTATATTATACTTAAGTACAGGACTAATTACAGGGAGTCGACCCATAGTAGTTCATTCATAAGCGAGAGATTTGATTTACCTAGTGACTAAACTAGTGAATATAGGTAACAAAGTGGGTTATTGGTATTGAATTTGATAAATATCAATGTAATAAAATTTTCAAGGCCCAACTTAATTGGATTGACCACCATCATAACGAAATTCATTTGGTTTATTTAGCAATTCAACATAGATCCAAGATATTTCATCGAATCACTGATGAAAAGACTCTATTTGTTCCCTGAACCAAATTACATTCTTAAAAAAAATTGGATAACTTGTTGATGCCTCCAGATTGTCAGATTTATCATTTGTTAAATTACTGGTTTAGTGTGAGAGAGAGATATTCCTATTTATTTTAACAATGAGTGAGTTAATGAATGAAAGCGAAAGAAATGAGGTTTAACCCTATTTTCTGGCTTTACGGCGGATCAATTATTCCCTGAAAGAATCTTTCGTATTATATTTCTTTTTTATTTCTTTTTTTTTCTATTTAGAATTCTATTTTTTTATAATTATTTAATTTTAATTCTATTTATTTTTTTATTTTATATTTTATATATATAATTATATATTCTAATTAATTATATATTCTAATAGATATTAGAATAGATAATGGTATATTAATTATATTAATTATAATGGATAAATTTATTATAATGGATAATATAATTGGATAATATAATGGATATTGGTGATTAGAATGAATATTTTATGAATATAAGAATCAAAAAATTCTATGGAATCATGAAAGACGGAAAGATTCTTTGAATCTAGTCATACCATTTCGTTATATTGACAATTTCAAAAAACTGCTCATACTATGAGCATAGTATGATGGCGGTCGGGCAAATGTGCCCCCATCGTCTAGTGGTTCAGGACATCTCTCTTTCAAGGAGGCAGCGGGGATTCGACTTCCCCTGGGGGTAGGGTATTACGAAAGGAAGTTGATCATGGATTATTAATAAGTCTGGAATTTATTTTTCCTGGGTCGATGCCCGAGCGGTTAATGGGGACGGACTGTAAATTCGTTGGCAATATGTCTACGCTGGTTCAAATCCAGCTCGGCCCAATAATTCACTGATCCGCCATGAAATGATATAACCCCTTTGTTCTCTCGAAATGCCTGATATGGGTCAAAATTTCTGATATATTTCTACCTGTTCTTTATTTTATTTGCTTTATTTTTTTTTTTTTTCTCACAAATTCTGATCTTGCTAATGATCTAGATTCAGATCAGGATTTGTAAGTATAAAGTTTAAGAAAAAGAGTAATGTAAAGAAAAAAGAGTCTTTGAAAAGTTTTTTTTATTATCAATCGACTTTGATTTTTGAAATAACGAAAAGATGACTAGCAATCCCTGTCCCTTTTTTATCACTAAAGCGGATATCCATGTGGATATCAATAAACCACTCCCATTTCTGTTCCAAGGCGGTGATTCAAATCTAAAATCTAAATAGAAAGGGTTTAAAAGAAATCATAAGAATATGTATGCTGTACACTTTATTGCATTTCCTCGGGATTGTAGTTCAATTGGTCAGAGCACCGCCCTGTCAAGGCGGAAGCTGCGGGTTCGAGCCCCGTCAGTCCCGACGGATCCAAATCCAACAATCTAATAAAAAAATACATCAATTCATCTCTCCCCTTTCCCTTTTCTACGAAAGGGGACAACTAGCACAATTTCATTCCAAAAGGCATCATTCTTATTATTTATTATTTTATTTATTATTTATTCTTAATTTTTTATTTATATATATTATTTTATTTATTTCTATTTTTATTTATATTATTTCTATTTTTATTTATATTATTTCATTATTTCTATTTTATATTTCTTTTTTTTTTCGTTTTTCATTTCTAATCAAAGTAAATACAAATATAGGAATTTTCGTTTTTTCAACTAGTACTGATTGATAGAGACATATATGGATTAGTACAATTATATGTAGTATCATATTCAAGATTCCAAAAGATACTATATTGAATTTGGATTTTTCGATTACTCCTGACCGTATAATGAAATCGAATCGAGTACCATATCTTTTCCGATAGCCCATACACAAATGGAATTTGTAAATGGAATTTGTATTTGTACGATACAAAATGAATTTAATTGCTTTGATAGAATATTCGATTTTTTTATACTATATTGGGACTTGTCTTTATCACATTTTTTTTCCAATAAGTTAGATCATTAAAAAAGGAGTTTAGAACTTAACTCCCCTTTCTCTCTTTCGTTTTTATTGTTTGTTTGGATTTGGTTGTAACCAATGTAAGTGGAAAGGGGAAGGGGGTTACATGATACTTCGTCAGATGATTAAGGCGATAATTTTATAGAAAAGAAAGAATATGATAAATAAAGCAAAGTAAAGAAATTATCAATTGAATCAAGAATCCATTTTTGAATTCGGTATGGATAAACAATCTTTCTATGTTATACTATTCAATTCTCGACAATGAATTGATTTGATAGCCCAGATATTGTTATTCATGATATTGATCAGACTCGATATCATCGAGATGGAATTCATCCCATTGAATTTAGAGGCGAAAGATTTATTATCTCTATGGGATTAAATCCCGAGTTATTGCGAAGTAAAGAAAAAGAAACGATGAGATTATGGAAGTAAATATTCTTGCATTTATTGCTACTGCACTGTTCATTCTAGTTCCTACTGCTTTTTTACTTATAATATACGTAAAAACAGTTAGTTAAGGTGATTAATTTGACTGAAACTTGACTTCTTAGTTATTATCAATATCAATGATTGAAGAAATAAAATGAAAAGGATTCCTATTTTGTGTCTTAGATGAAATGAGCGGACTAGAATTAGCAGTATCCTATGAGATTTGATAGTATGATAGAAAGAAATATATTTCTTTCTATCATACTATCAAATCTAGTTTTTCTAGTGTATAAAGTTGTACTGTATAAAGATATAGGCTTAATATAGATATAGATTAATCTAGAATATCATCTCCTAGTCATATATCTAGATATGAATTATCTATATGTAATGTATATAACATCCCAATTCTATTTCTTGATCTATTTGATTTGTGTTGATTCCAATTAATCTGAAATAGTCGAAAGGCAACTCTTACTCTTCCTTTTATAATATATATAAGATTCTGATTCTAATATATATAAGATTCTGATCCGAGATTTCTGATTATTTTCAATATGAATCCCGGCATCTACCGAAAGAATAAAATCAATGAAAAGGAAAGAAATCTAGATATATATTTATATTAATAAAAGAAAATCAAGAAATCTTTTTTTAGCATTTCGAAGAAGTAATTGATTGAGCAGTTGACAGATCATCCAAGGAAAGGAATTCTATAAAAATTTTTTAAGATTTCAACGAAAAGGATTAGTAAACTCTGCCGATTTTTAACCTTTGAATCATGATATGAAATGAGTCAAGTCAATAAGGTATAGCATAAAGCCAATTTCTTAAATAATAAAACAAATACTAAACCAAGCAGTAAGCAAGAAAATATCTTAGTATGCGTAGTATCTCATTGGAGAATCACGATGTCTATCTTATTTCCCATAGAAAATTCACTTAATTTAATCATTTTTAATAACTAATAAAAGATTTAATAACTAAAAAAAGAACTACTTTCTTTAATAAAATAAAAGAACGACTTTCTTTTCTCTTTGAACAGGAAAGAGGCAAACAAAAATAAATAAAAAAAAAAGGGGGGGTTCTGTTCTTCCTCATTGTTCATATATAACTCTGGTAAGAACCAGGTTATCGAAATAGGAAGAATTTGGTTGGAATAAATTTCCTATCATTTGTATTCCTTTGACTTTCGAAATATGAACACGAGAATCGTTGAAATATTTGTTTGATTATGATTAAAAGGGTATTATTCATATATTATTTATAGAATACATTACTTCACTCAACTCCAATAGAATTTTGAAATGAAGATATTTTTAATTCAATTTCTAAATTTGTAAGAATTTAGAAATTGAATTAAATAATTGAATTAAATAATTGAATTTAATTCAATTTAAACAGTTAAATTAAAAAATCTTTGCGGAATGCTCTATAAAACAATTGATACAGTTTGATTTCTCAACTCAATTAGTAGTACCCCTAGAGTCCACTTCTTCCCCATACTACGAGCGAAAGGGAAAATGTAAAGACTACCATTAAAGCAGCCCAAGCGAGACTTACTATATCCATGTAAATTATGTCCTCTATCTCTAGGAATATGAAGGAATTTTTCCATTATTGTTCACCACTAATAATAGTAGAATCGCTGGCACAGAGTCAAAAAAAAAAGATTCTGTTCAATATATTGATGAAACAATCCAAAAAATCCAACTAATTCTAAGAAGTTCTTATATGATTGCTAGTAGAATCAAAAACTTTTAGTATAAACAAAATAGGCAGCAACACCCTTGGAAGTATCAATAAAATGTTACTAAAATGTAAGAAAAAAAAAGAGTTATGTTTTCGTTGGTTGCTTTTCATTAAGTCAAAAATAAAAAAAGATAGAATCAAGATAGATCACTATCTATTATATAATAATAATAGACTCCTCTTTTTTTTTTACATACCCTTTTTTCCATTTGATCGAATTCTCCCAATTGTCTCTATAAAACAATTGGAAGACAGTCTATTCCATTCCTATTCCATTCTTGATTAGGAATTACCTAAAAAAAAACAAAGAATTTCTTTTAGTACTTTCTATATATTTGTATATTTGATATATATTTGTACTTTTTATAAAAATATATTTTTACTTTTTATAAAAATAATTTTATAAAAAGTAAAAATAAAAAATAGATATGTATAAGTAAAAGCCAATTATCCATTCAATCACTATTCGATTGATTGAATTCCTGAGTACTCAGGAATTCTCATGAGTTTGTATACAAAAAATCTTTCACCCTTTCAACAACTACTAATTAGATTCCCTGCCCCGCTATCCAATCTAATTCAAGACTCAATCAGTAGACCTTGCATTAGTAGTGAAAGGACTATTATATCAAGATTTAGCGATTCCCTTTCACCACTATAAACTTTCCTTGAATCCTAGATGCAAGAATTTACAGCCCTTTAGAGAACAGAAATTTCCGATGTTTAGAATCAAGGAAGTATCAAAATGCCTTTTCCTCCGCGTGCTTCTGTTGGAGGGAAGTTCTATCAGCAAAAGGGAAGAAGGTATTTTGTGCCTTTTGTTAATCAGGCGACACCCGGATTTGAACTGGGGAAAAAGGATTTGCAGTCCCCCGCCTTACCGCTCGGCCATGCCGCCAAGGCGACCCAAAATAGACGGAAATACCCCCCCTTTTTTGCTTTTTTTGGAGGGGGTTTCTTTTTTTTTTTTTTGTACTTGCGTCTTGAATCCCATTTTTCTTAATCCCTTTCCTAAATTCCTAAAAAGAAATCCTTCCTTTTTTTGATTGGATCTATCTTTTCGATTAATTTTGTATAGTATCTCAAAACACACACTATCTAAATTCTTTCCCCTTTCTATTGTCTATTGAAATGAAAAGAAAAGTGAATTTTCAATCACAAAAGCAAAAATTAAGGACAAACTGGAACCATTAACTATTGACTGTGAATTTATGAACGATTCTTGGATTTGAATCTAAAATTGCATTTCCCTAATGCTAATGATATAAGAAAATCAAAATTGGATACGTACCCAATCAGTATTGATTCAATAAAAAATTCTTCTCAATTTAAATTATAACAACAATTATGAGTATATGTAAACCCTAGAACATCAATTTTTACACAGATATCTAATCTGATATCTTACCTGTCTATGATTCCTATAGGAAAATTTCTATTCAATGAAAAATGTAATAGAAATTTTGAGAGAGTATGACATGCGCTGTCCAAAATAGAACTGCCGTAAAAGGAGAGATTTATATATATACAAATAGCTATAGTTATGTCTGCGTATGTTTAATAAGCCTTCTTATGCGCTGCAATCGTATTATATGAACTCGATTAAAAAAATAGATAAAAAAAATATCTATTCTATGCGAATTCTTTTTTTTTTTAAACTAAACAATACAATGAAATCCACGAAAAAGCTAAGTGCTAAAAAATCAACTTTATATTGTTTCTAATTATTACTTCTTTATCTCATCGAAAGATTAAATCCCAAATCCTTTACTAGTATCCAATCAATCATATTGGAATAAGTAATATCATAATAATGGTGGAAATTGAATCACTTTTTGTTTGGCTATTCTATACAAAATTTCCGAATTCTAAGTTAAGTGGAATTTCTAAATTCCTTTCCAGTTGTATCTGTTGCAAATTCGAATTTGAGTATAAAATTATCTTTATTCCTCCGTTCATACGTATTTCATACATTCCATATCCATCTATGGAGTTAGATAAAATTTTATGTGATTCTGTAAACAAAATCTAAATTTCATCATT
>CANTUT010001869.1:15000-22500 GCA_947687605.1 Reutealis trisperma | reverse complement strand
TTGAGAGTCAAGATATTCTACATAACGTGACTATTCCACCAAAAAGTTTCCTTTTAGTTCAAAATGATCAATATGTAGAATCCGAACAAGTGATTGCTGAAATTCGGGCGGGAACATACACTTTGAATTTTAAAGAGACGGTTCGAAAACATATTTATTCCGATTCAGAAGGGGAAATGCACTGGAGTACTGATGTATACCACGCACCTGAATTTACATATAGTAATGTCCATCTCTTACCAAAAACAAGCCATTTATGGATATTATCAGGAAGTTCGTGCAGATCCAGTATAGTTCCTTTTTCACTACACAAGGATCAAGATCAACTGAACGTTCATTCTCTTTCTGTCAAAAGAAGATATATTTCGAGTCCTTCCGTAAATAATGATCAAGTTAAACACAAATTCTTCAGTTCAGATTTTTCGGGTAAAAAAGAAAGGGGGATTCCTAATTATTCAGAACTTAATCGAATCATATGTACTGGTCATTGTAATCTCATATATTCTGAGATTCTCTATGAGAATTCTGATTTATTGGCAAAGAGGCGAAGAAATAAATTCATTATCCCATTCCAATCAATTCAAGAACGAGAGCGAGAGAAAGAACTAATGACCCACTCCGCTATCTCGATTGAAATACCTATAAATGGTATTTTCCGTAGAAATAGCGTTTTTGCTTATTTCGACGATCCCCAATACCGAAGAAGGAGTTCAGGAATTACTAAATATGGGGCTATAGGGGTGCATTCAATCGTCAAAAAAGAGGATTTGATTGAGTATCGGGGAGTCAAAGAATTTAAGCCAAAATACCAAATGAACGTGAATCGCTTTTTTTTCATTCCCGAGGAAGTGTATATTTTACCCGAATCTTTTTCCCTAATGGTACGGGACAATAGTATCGTTGGAGTAGATACACAAATCGCTTTAAATACAAGAAGTCGAGTGGGCGGGTTGGTCCGAGTGGAGAGAAAAAAAAAAAAAATTGAACTTAAAATCTTTTCTGGAGATATTTATTTTCCGGGAGAGACAGATAAGATATCCCGACACAGTGGTATCTTGATACCACCAGGAACGGTAAAAACAAATGCTAAGGAATCAAAAAAAGTGAAAAATTGGATCTATATCCAACGAATCACACCTACCAAGAAAAAGTATTTTGTTTTGGTTCGACCAGTAATCATATATGAGATAGCGAACGGTATAAATTTAGAAACGCTTTTCCCCCAGGATCTGTTGCGCGAAAAAGATAATCTGAAACTTCGAGTTGTCAATTATATTCTTTATGGAAATGGTAAACCAAGTCGGGGAATTTATGACACAAGTATTCAATTAGTTCGTACTTGTTTAGTGTTGAATTGGGACCAAGACAAAAAAAGTTCTTCTATCGACAAGGTCCGCGCCTCTTTTGTTGAAGTAAGCACAAATGGTCTGATTCGTGATTTCCTAAGAATCAACCTAGTGAAATCCCATATTTCATATATCAGTAGAAAAAGGAATGATCCATCGGGTTCAGGACCGATCTCTAATAATGGGTCAGGTCGCATCAATATTAATCCATTTTATCCCATTTATTCCAAGACAAGGATTCAACAATCACTTAAAAAAAATCAAAGAACTATTAGTACGTTGTTGAATCGAAATAAGGAATGTCAATCTTTGATAATTTTATCATCATCTAATTGTTTTCGAATGGATCCATTCCGCGATGTAAAACATCACAATGGAATAAAAGAATCAATTAAAAGAGATCTTATAATTACAATTCGAAATTCATTGGGCCCTTTAGGAACAGCCCTTCAAATTGGGAATTTTTATTTATTTTACCATTTAATAATATTAATAAATCATAATAAGATCTCGGTAACTAAATATTTGAAACTTGACAATTTTAAACAGACTTTTCAAGTACTTAAATATTATTTAATGGACGAAACCGGGCGAATTGTTAATCCTGATTCATGCAGTAACAGCATTTTGAATCCATTCAATTTGAATTGGTATTTTCGCCATCATAATTATCACCATAATTTTTGTGAAGAAAGATTTACAATAAGTAGTCTGGGACAGTTTATTTGTGAAAATGTATGTATGGCCAAAAACGGACCACATCTAAAATCGGGTCAAGTTATAATTGTTCGCATGGACTCTGTAGTAATAAGATCAGCTAAACCTTATTTGGCCACTCCAGGAGCAACCGTTCATGGCCATTACGGAGAAATCCTTTACGAAGGAGATACATTAGTTACGTTTATATATGAAAAATCGAGATCTGGTGATATAACGCAGGGTCTTCCAAAAGTGGAACAAGTGTTAGAAGTGCGTTCAGTTGATTCAATATCGATAAACCTAGAAAAGAGAGTTGAGGGTTGGAACGAATGTATAACAAGAATTCTTGGAATTCCTTGGGGATTCTTGATTGGTGCTGAGCTAACTATAGTGCAAAGTCGTATCTCTTTGGTTAATAAGATCAAAAAGGTTTATCGATCCCAAGGGGTGCAGATCCATAATAGGCATATAGAAATTATTGTACGTCAAATAACATCAAAAGTATTGGTTTCAGAAGACGGAATGTCTAATGTTTTTTCACACCGGCGAACTAATTGGATTGTTGCGAGCGGAACGAACGGGACGCGCTTTGGAAGAAGCCATCTGTTACCGAGCCATATTATTGGGAATAACGAGAGCATCTCTGAATACTCAAAGTTTCATATCCGAGGCCAGTTTTCAAGAAACTGCTCGCGTTTTAGCAAAAGCTGCTCTCCGCGGTCGTATCGATTGGTTGAAAGGCCTGAAAGAAAACGTTGTTCTAGGCGGTATGATACCCGTTGGTACCGGATTCAAAGGATTAGTCCAAGGCTCAAGGCAACATAATAGCATTTCTTTGAAAACTAAAAAGAAGAATTTCTTCGAGGGGGAATTTAGAGATAGAGATATTTTATTCCACCACAGAGAGTTATTTGATTCTTGCATTTCAAAAAATTTCTATGATACAGCAAAACAATCATTTATAGGATTTAATGATTCCTAAGAACGGATTCATCCTTTTACTTTAATTCTTTTACTTTATAAAATTAATTAAAAATGAATTCATTAAGGCGGTCCTGTTATTTGTTACATGTGATTTGTTAATAGTAATAAAGAAAATAAGGAATAGAAAGAAATTAACTGCGTGGATCGTATATCAACGTCCAATCTCCGGGAAAGGAGAAGGTTCCATCGGAACAATTATTTATTTCAGGGTACCCCGTCTCTCTTTTTTCTTTGAAAAAAAAAAAGAAAAAGAGAGAGAGGAAGTGTGGGGAGAAATGATAAGAAGATATTGGAACATTAATTTGGAAGAGATGATGAAAGCAGGAGTTCATTTTGGTCATGGTACTAGAAAATGGAATCCGAGAATGGCACCTTATATCTCTGCAAAGCGTAAAGGTATTCATATTACAAATCTTACTAGAACTGCTCGTTTTTTATCAGAAGCTTGTGATTTAGTTTTTGATGCAGCAAGTAGGAGAAAACAATTCTTAATTGTTGGTACCAAAAATAAAGCAGCGGATTCAGTAGCGTGGGCTGCAATAAGGGCTCGGTGTCATTATGTTAATAAAAAATGGCTTGGCGGTATTTTAACGAATTGGTCCACTACAGAAACTAGACTTCAAAAGTTCAGGGACTTGAGAATGGAACAAAAGACAGGTAGACTCAACCGTCTTCCGAAAGGAGACGCAGCTCGATTGAAGAGACAGTTAGCTCACTTGCAAACATATCTGGGCGGGATTAAATATATGACGGGGTTACCGGATATTGTAATAATCGTTGATCAGCAAGAAGAACATACGGCTCTTCGGGAATGTATCACTTTGGGAATTCCAACGATTTGTTTAATTGATACAAACTGTGACCCGGATCTCGCAGATATTTCGATTCCAGCGAATGATGACGCTATAGCTTCAATCCGATTAATTCTTAATAAATTAGTATTTGCAATTTGTGAGGGTCGTTCTAGCTATATACGAAATCCCTGATTAATAATAAGATAGATTAATAATAAGATAAAGAAATTATTTTGTGAACTCCATAGGTTTATGGAATCGGTTACTATTCCTGAATCGTACAAAAGAGATAAAAATAACCGAGTATATTATGTGATTTGTTGGTATCTAAAATATACAATTTAGGTGGGCAAGTCGAAAAAAAAAAAGATGGTTGAATCAAAATAATTCCTTTTAAAGTTTTCTTTCTTTCAGAGGGCAATATGAATGTTCTATCATGTTCCATCAACACACTAAAAGGGTTATATGATATATCCGGTGTGGAAGTAGGCCAGCATTTCTATTGGAAAATAGGAGGTTTCCAAGTCCATGCCCAAGTACTTATTACTTCTTGGGTTGTAATTGCTATCTTATTAGGTTCCGCCATTGTAGCTGTTCGGAATCCACAAACCATTCCGACTGGCGGTCAGAATTTCTTCGAATATGTCCTTGAATTCATTCGAGATGTGAGCAAAACTCAGATTGGAGAGGAATCTAGCCCATGGGTCCCCTTTATTGGGACTATGTTTCTATTTATTTTTGTTTCTAATTGGGCGGGGGCGCTTTTGCCTTGGAAGATCATAGAGTTACCTCATGGGGAGTTAGCCGCACCTACGAATGATATAAATACTACCGTTGCTTTAGCTTTACTTACGTCAATAGCATATTTTTATGCGGGCCTTAGTAAAAAAGGATTAAGTTATTTCAGTAAATACATTCAACCAACTCCAATCCTTTTACCCATTAACATTTTAGAAGATTTCACAAAACCTTTATCACTTAGCTTTCGACTTTTCGGAAATATATTAGCAGATGAATTAGTAGTTGTTGTTCTTGTTTCTTTAGTACCTTTAGTGGTTCCTATACCTGTCATGTTCCTTGGATTATTTACAAGTGGTATTCAAGCTCTTATTTTTGCAACTTTAGCTGCGGCTTATATAGGCGAATCCATGGAGGGGCATCATTGACTAATTTTCAAAATAACTTAGTGCAAGACAATCTGTGCCTTGTTCAAGATAATCTACTTATACTTAGTGAACATAAATAGACAAAAACGTCTATACGGTCTAAAGGAATAATAAATAAAAAAAAAAGATTACGATATTAGGGAATTGTAAAAAAAAGGAAAGAGATCTAAAAAAAAAAGATCTTTTTCCTAGAATTCGTTTGGATCATTTATACCTTCTTCCAATGAATATTCTCTTTATATTGATATTGTCTTGATTATTTTGTTCATTCAATTCCAATCTTAGGAGTCATAATCTGAATAAGAATTCTTTGTTTGTTTACAACGTGTGATTTAAAAAAGAGGTTCTATAGAGCGATTTCGATTTCAGTCGGTTTTATTCAATTCAACGATTGACAAAAAAAAAATATTAATAAATAATAAATTACACGAGCTTAGTCAACCAAAAACAAAGACTTATATTTCTATGCAATGATTCAGACTAATGAATTCGTCCATTTAGATTGATTGTATTTATGTGGAATAATGATAAGGAAGAGAAAAATTTATAAAAAATGAGATTCAGAAAAAATAGATTGTTTAGGAGAGTGGAATCAAACTAGGTGTATGTAATATATATAATGGAAAATGGCTATAAGCCAACTTTCTTTTTGTGAATGTTTCAAAAAATGATTTTCGAATCCGATTGAATCTAAGAGAATCTAAGATACGAATAGTTGGTTTACGTTATGGAAGAAGGATGTGTATATGTAATATACAGTATTACCTAGTTATATATGAGCTAAAAGATATATCTAATCCGCCCTACTACTGGAGATTTAGATAAGGATTCCAATAAAAGTCCTTCCTTTTTTTTCGTTTGTAACTGTGAATTGAATAAAGAGATTAAATCAAGAAAAAGAACGAAGAGTTCGAATTCAAAGAATAATTCGGAACAAAGAAAGAAAAGAAATGGAAAAACAAAAAAAGTTGTATGAATTCACAAAAACTTTGTGGATAGGAACTAAAAAATAGATATCGAAGTAGTTCTGATGATTCAATAATATTATTACTTCAATTCGGAGTTCTTAGTTACTTCGACTGGATGAAAATCTTATTGATGGAATGAATAATTAAGTCATAATTTATTGGTTGATTGTATCATTAACCATTTCTTTATTTTATTTTGGTGCGAGGAACTTATCATGAATCCATTGATTTCTGCCGCTTCCGTTATTGCTGCAGGATTGGCTGTTGGGCTTGCTTCTATTGGACCTGGGGTTGGTCAAGGTACTGCCGCGGGCCAAGCTGTAGAAGGTATCGCAAGACAGCCCGAGGCGGAGGGAAAAATACGAGGTACTTTATTGCTTAGTCTGGCTTTTATGGAAGCTTTAACAATTTATGGACTGGTTGTAGCATTAGCACTTTTATTTGCAAATCCTTTTGTTTAATCCTATAAAAAAATACGTATTTTTTTTTTTATTGCCTTGGACTTGCTGCTTGTTTTTCGAATTCTATCAAGATTTTATTCCTACAATTATTTATATTTATTTGTTTTTATTGGGACAATAACCCACGGGAAGGACTGAATCTTTTTTTTAAGTAAATGTTACAACAGGATATATTATTTTGTTTTGCAATTGACACGAGACCTGGTACCCAATTCTAAACTGAATTTTGAATTTTAATAAGAACAATACTTATTAGAGATTTCCAATTGAAAAAAAAAAAATAGATAATTAGTCTGTCTATAGTCTATAAGAAAAGAGGAGATCATATGAAAAACGTAACCGATTCTTTCGTTTCCTTGGGTCACTGGCCATCCGCCGGGAGTTTCGGGTTTAATACCGATATTTTAGCAACAAATCCAATAAATCTAAGTATAGTCCTTGGTGTATTAATTTTTTTTGGAAAGGGGGTGTGTGCGGGTTGTTTATTTCAAGAATAGGCTGGATTGAACCAGCTGCGCTTTTTTCGTTTTAATTAGGAAAGACAAGGTGTATAATCCTGCGAATTACTTCTGAATAAATTAAGAAATCATCTTTAAGAACCATAGCAGTTCGTGATTTATGGGGTAAATATACTTTGATTCTCTATCAACCAATAACATGGGACCATTAACATGGTTAAAGCTAAACTGTTTGAAGTCTAGACGCAGCAAGGTACTCTTTCTACTACTATGTTAATATCAAAATGGGTTCAAAATAAATAGTTGGAAATAGTTTTCGGTATAGAACACTCATGTCGAAAAAAGGCTTTGAACCCCTTTTTTTTTTTAATGGGTATTTCACCCATTCTTATCCAATGCTGAGTCGATAACCTATGCATTAAACTAAATTCTTTGGATTTGAAGAAAAAAAGGAAACAACTTTACTGACAATTACTTGTTTGGTCAGAAGAGTCCTCCGAATATTCCGGTCTTGGATTAGTGATTAGTTTCGATATTTTTTTTGGAATATGAATTATGAATAGAGAAGAGAGGATAGGCTCATTTCAGTCAAAAAAGATATGGGAATTTTCCCATAAGTAATTG
>CANTUT010001869.1:5000-12500 GCA_947687605.1 Reutealis trisperma | reverse complement strand
CCCATTTTTTTCTTTTTTCTTTCTATTTTTATCTATTTTTTTAATATTTTTTTTAATTAATAATTAAATAATATTAATAATATAATATTAATATATTTATATTTCTATATTTTCTATATATTGATTTATTATATATTTATTCTAGATATTTCTATATATAAATTTCTATATATTTATTATATATTTTCTATATATTTATATATTTATTTTTATATTTTATATATTTATTTATTAATATTATTAATTAATATTAATAATATTATTATATTAATAATATTATTTAATTTTAAATAATTTTTTTTATTAATTTATTATTCTATTAATATTATTCTATTAATATAGAGATATTAATATAGAGATAGTATATTATATAGTCTATTTAAATAGAACAAACTATAACTATATAAAACCATATAATTATATAGTTATAAATCTATAATAACTAATTAGATAACTAACAGTATATAATATAAACAATATATAATAGAGTTATAGTATATATTGGTATTGTTAAAATCTATTTTCTATATAGTTATCTATATAATTATCTATATAATAAAATAATAAAAAAAAATAGAATAATAAAATAAGAATATAAAAAAGAAGAATATAATATAAAAAATACATATATAAAAATACATATATGAAGTATAGTTTAAATAGACTATTAAATAGACTATTTAAATATATAAAATAAACTATATTAAATTATGTTAATATCTAAAAATAAAAAAAAAAAATAGAAATGAATTTGAATAGAAATAAAAGAAATATATTAATTTCTATATAGAAATATTTAATCTATGTATATATTATCTCTATTTTTTCTCTATTTTTTAGAGAGTATAGGGATATAAGCGGGTAGCGGGAATCGAACCCGCATCGTTAGCTTGGAAGGCTAGGGGTTATAGTCGGCGTTGATTCATCATCCTTAACGTCTCTAATTCAAAACCGAACATGAAACTTTGGTTTCATTCGGCTCCTTTATGGATATGGAATATGGAAAAATTTCCAGCTATAAGGCGTGCACGAAAAAAAAATTCGACCCATAACATCTATGTCAGCTTTTCTGTCTTAATGCATTCAAAACAAGGCGCTTTCTAGATGATCCCTCTAGACGAGTGGGATTTTTATAATCTTTCTAGTTACTTCGTTCTCTATTTCTATTTGAGAGAATCCTTAGGAAAAGCATTTTGTTTCCACCGAGCTAAAACAAGATGTCGATGCCTATAGTAAACTAAAGTCATCGTTTAATACTTATTTTGCTTCAATCTCGACTATACAAAACAAAGAAAAAATTGAAGATTTAGTTACGATTAGAAATAAACTTTTCTGTCTTTTTCCATAGATCCTTTACTCATACTCATTCAATTGAAAGTATTGATCCAATAAAAAAAAAAAATTATGTTTCGTAATTTCATAATCCAACTTTTCAATTTCTAATTGATTCTTGGATACAAATCACGAGAATGTATATTCTTCCTCGAATTTTCATTGAGAGGGAAAGGATTAAATCTTTTTAAGAAATAAAGTTTTTCATCGGAATATGAGCCGAGGGATCCCTTAACTATTAGGGTTAAGCGACCGAATCACACTTTTACCACTAAACTATACCCGCTACGATGCGATTATTGTATATAAATGAACCTTTTGTCGAGTAAGACAATTGAGCATTTTGAATATATTTTATTAGAATTATATTATTATAATTCTATTATTATAGAATATATTATTTTATAGAATATATTTTTATTTTATTTAACTATTTTATTTAGTTTATTTAGAAATTTAGAAATAGTTTATTTAAATTATTTAAATAAATTTCTTTAAATTTTTAATTATTCTTATTAATCATTTTATTAATTTTTTAATCATTTTTTGAATTTTTATTAATTTAATTTAATTACTAAATTATTTTTTAATTATTTTATTAATTTAATTATTAATTAATTTAATTATTAATTAATTTAAATTTAATCCTTTATAAATTTTTAGAAATCATTTTCTAAATCAAATATTAAAAATCAAATAATTTTTTATGATTTAAATAATCTAATCTTTTATGCTTTATATCAAATAACCTTTTCTAATTTAGAATTTCGAATAGAATTTATAAAAATAAAATAGAATAGAAAAAGAAATAGAAATAAAATAAATAATAATAAAAATAATTAAAAATAATAATAATAATAAAACTAATTAAAAATAATAATTAAATTATAAAATTATAATAATTAAATAATTATAATATATATATAATATAAATAATATATATATAATATAAATAAAAATATATAATATAAATAAAATAATAAATATATATAATATATTATATATATATAATATATTATATATAATATATATTATATATATATAAATAAATATATATATATATAAATAAATATATATATAAATAAATAAAAAAATAAAAATAAAGAAGTCTTATTTATTTGATATTTTTTATTTCTTTTCTATATTATATCAATCAATATTCTATATATTGATTGATATATATTGATTGGTTGGTTGGAATATTAAGGTGGAGATATTTTTTTAGAACCCTTAATCTAAATATCTAAATTCTAAATGAAATTGTAAGAATTGCGGATGAAAGTTTTATATATTTAACTTTTTTTATATATTTCATTTTTATATATTTCATTCTTTTAAATATTTTATTTATTTTATAGTTGTATTATAGTCTACAAATAGAACTAGTTGTATTATACATTAAATTATATACTAATATATATAATATAAAAATAGAATAAAAAATAAAAATATAAAATAAAAAAAATAATAAAAATGAATATTAAATAAAAAAATAATATTAATATGATATATTAAATAGAATAGGATATACTAAATTATATTTAATACATATATAAAAGAATAGATAATTATAAAAGAATAGATAATTATGAAAGTAATAAAGAGAAAAATAAGACAAAAAGCCTTTTTTCGTGTTATGTAATATAACATAGTAATTATTCTTTTAAAATCGGGAGAGATGGCTGAGTGGACTAAAGCGTCGGATTGCTAATCCGTTGTACGAATTATTCGTACCGAGGGTTCGAATCCCTTTCTTTCCGGCGATGACTTGGAATTTTTTTTTATCTTTTCTTTCAAATTAAGCGAACCCTTTTGCTTTATTTAATATTTAAAAATGTAGAATAGATAAAAAAAAATGCTAAGAACATTTAAAAATCAAGAAGAACCCTTTTTTTAGTCTTCACGCCCAGGATTACGTCCGGGATCATTAGATAAAAATCCAAAGATGAAGAGAGAAACAAAGAATATCACTACTGTGTAAACAAAGAGTTTGAGAGTAAGCATTATAAAATCTCCAAGATCTTTTTTTTTGTTTGGAAAAAAAAATAGAGAATCTATTTTTATACCACATATTCTATTTTAACTATACCACATATTCTATTTTAACACCAAGAAATGAATCGATTTCTAGAAATAGAAAAGAATTCTCTAGATTCATTTGTAATAAGAGTCTAATCTTTCATTGCCAATAATTTTCTTTCATACCAAAAATTCGATATTTTTTTTTTTATAACTATCTAATAGGATCTGAAATGGAAAAAAGTTCAGAATGAGAAAAAAGAAAAAAAAAATGGGGTGATCAAAAATTGTCGCGTTTATACAATAACTTGAACTTGTATGTTTGAATTAAGAGCTTATACTATAAAACTTATCTGATCTTATCAATTGCTATAATTTTTTTGTCGAATAAATCATGAATTATTCTAGGACAGTATTAAAGATCTCATCGAAAACTTACAGCAGCTTGCCAAACAAAGGCTAATAGAAAAAAGAGTACAGGGATTACTGGCATAACATCTACGATTGGATTCAAAAAGGCGTAGGCTTCGGGCAATTTTGTGAAGAAAAAATTGCTTGAATAAAGGGCAGAATTAAGACAGATGCAAATTAAACTAAAAATATTAAGCATAACAAACATTTTGTTCTTGAAGATAATTGTATTTTGACTGAGTTATTAATATGTTATTGATAGAAAATTTAATAGAAAATAAAGTCAGGTAGATAAAAAACCCTTCTTTATTAAATTTTATTAAATTCACCCAATCAAAAATCCTTCAATTCTCAAATAAAAAAAAGAATAGAGGAAATCATATTTTTATACAATATCTTAATTGAATTCTATATTATGATCAACAAATTCAGTTTAATTCTATATCCACACATACTAAAATCCGAACAACAAGCTAATATATTTCCTAGATATTTGGCGGGAATTGACGAAGAACCAATACCGATATTAGTTTTTATTAGTGTTGAATAGAAATATAAATGGGGCGTGGCCAAGTGGTAAGGCAACGGGTTTTGGTCCCGCTATTCGGAGGTTCGAATCCTTCCGTCCCAGCTATTCTATTATTCTATATATCAAAAAAAAAGGATCCTTCCTTTTTTTATTTATCATTCATCATTTCACATATAATTGGGAGAGTAGATAGGAGTTAATTAGTAATGGAAGATATCAATTTCAATGCCTGGGCCTGTTAAAATCTTATTAACAAACAAAGAAAATACATACGAAATATATGCATTTTCTTTTAATTAACCTTATTTTCAGATATTTTGTCTTTGGCTTGAATGAATAATTCTAAATCTATCTAACAATTGAGACGGGGTTGATTCATATATCTATCCTATTCCCTTTACTTTAGGAAAAATTTTTAGAAAGACTCAAGTCAAAGAAACTACTCATAAAATGAAGAAATGCTTATATATATATGTATTCTTAGCTATATGTATTCTTAGCTATATGTATTCTTAGCATTTTGTTTTATTAACGCCTTTGTTTCCATTTTTTTAATGGAAAAATTTTGTTATCCCTTACTAAATTTAAATATTTAACATAGAATATCCATTTAACTATTTAACTTAACATAGAATATCTATAATTTAACATAGAATATCTATAATTAATTCCAGTGACAATTCTTTAGTCTATCTGATAAATAAGATGGCTTTCTAGTATTTCGAGTCTGGTTTTAACATTCCGTATGAAAGAATAACAACGTCAAATTTTCCTGACATCCGTCTTTTTTATCCACTATTACACTAAATAAAAAATTGGATATTTTGAACCTATTTATTTGTTTTAAATCGTTGATGGTTTAATCCGAATCTGAATATAGGAATTTTTTTCTCTTATGATGATAAAATAAATGTGTTTCTTACTGTAAAACAAAACTTTATTCAAATAATGATATCGAGATAGGCAATTTAAAAATGAAACCTTTTTAATGGTTTTTTATAAATCCTTGGGACTCGAAGAAATGTGAGATAGGCGAATCCATCCTATCGAGTCACTTGAAGATTCAAAAAGAACTTCTTTCTTTATCTTATTAGAATTGTAAATCAAAAAATATTCATACAATAAAATACGGGGGTGGGGTTAAATTGAATTCTTTCTGACGCTTCTTCAGAAACTACCCAATAGAAGTTAAAAGTTTAGATTACTTTGTACCGGTTGAAACAATGACTATTCACGATTCCAGAATTGAATCAATTACATACTAGTTCAAAACTCAAGGAATGTTATGGTAAAACTTCGGTTGAAACGATGTGGTAGAAAGCAACGTGTGACTTGAAGGACACGATCGGCTGTGGATTCTTACACCCACCCTATATATATCCTATTAATATATATCCTATAAATTTAATATTACCTAGCATATAGCAATAGTGTATAGGACTGAAGGTGCTCTTAGCTCGACATTGTTTGTTTTGTTATACACTAGAACCCTCTTTTTTGTTGGGTTGTAATGTAAATACTACAGGATGGAGCTCGAGTAGAAAGTATTTGTTTTTCTTAGGGGGCAAGAATCTAGGGTTAATCCTAATCAATAAGTTAGAACAACTTCGTAAGTATATTTTCGATATCGAAATAGAAAGGATCCAATTCGAACAAGTTTCAAATCCAAGAATAAAGTTTGTTGGAATTGACCAAATTCTTTTGATTAAAAAATAAAGTGTATCGCGCAGGAATCAACCCTTAGTCTGATTCTTTAATAGAAAGAAATCACAAAAAATGGTATGTTGCTGCCATTTTGAAATGATTAAAGATCACCGAAGTAATGTCTAAACCTAACGATTCAAGGAAAAGATAAAGGATCCTGGAACAAGGAAATACCGTTTTCAATTGTCTCAACAATTAGATCAGAATGAAGAATCCAAATAGATTCTAAAAGAAAGAAACAAAGAGAAAGGAAAGGGGATTAGAGATCACTCAATAAATGAAATTCCTAAAGGGTTGTTCCCTTTGAGCTATTTGAAAGTTATCCAACTTGAGTTAGGGGGGTACAGATGGTTTTTTTTTTTTCTTTTTTGGTAAACAAAAATAAGACAAAAATAAGAACAAAAGGGATTCAAATTATAGTTTAATTGATTTGATAATTTTATGGATCTATTTGACACTATAATTCTATACATATACAGAACTTCGAATCATTTTTTCTCGAGCCGTACGAGGAGAAAACTTCTTATACGTTTCTACGGGGGGGGCCTTTTTTTCTACCTCTATCTCAATGAGCCGTTTATCGAATCGTTGCAATTGATGTTCGATCCCGAAGAGAAGGAAGAGATCTTCGGAAAGTGGGTTTTTATGATCCGATAAAAAATCAAACCTATTTAAATGTTCCTGCTATTCTATATTTCCTTGAAAAAGGCGCTCAACCTACAGGAACTGTTCATGATATTTTAAGGACGGCGGGAGTTTTTACGGAACTTCGCCTTAATCAAACACAATTTACTTAATAAAATACAGGGTGCGGGTAATTCGTATACATATAATTCGTATACATATATAGCTTTGTATAACCTTTTCTCTACTATCCCCCCTTCTCTTGTTCTATTCATATTCTATTCATACCTATTTTTTTTCGACTATAGACTGCTAACATAACGACAAAAATCTATTTTTTTTTTTTCAAAATATTCACATTCATATTGACAACAGTGTATCAAATAAATATAATCCGATCTGAGGTAATTGATCTTTTCTGTGGATCTATTTATCCCTGTTCCATAGATTTGGTTTTTTTTCTTTATTCAAGTGATGGGTTTCTTGGATTTGTTGTGATACAAAAGTTTTGTTTGATTGAAAAAAAAAAATGTATAAAAAAGGTTCTAAAAAAAAAAAAAAAAATAGAATACAAATCTATAAATAGAATAGAAATATAGAAATATTCTATTCTAAATAAATTTTTTTATTTTCTATTTATATAAATTCTATACTAGAAATAGAAATTCTATACTAGAAATAGAAATATATAAAATAAATAACTATATTATAGAAACTATATTATAGAAATCCATTTTCTATTATAGAAATATAGATAGAAATATAAAAATCAGAATATATATATATAAAATAATATATAATAATAAAATAAATGAAAAATAAATGAAATTATATATATATATTAATAATATAAAATAATAAAATAATATATAATATAAAAT
>CANTUT010001868.1:45000-49651 GCA_947687605.1 Reutealis trisperma | reverse complement strand
CAATAAACCACTCCCATTTCTGTTCCAAGGCGGTGATTCAAATCTAAAATCTAAATAGAAAGGGTTTAAAAGAAATCATAAGAATATGTATGCTGTACACTTTATTGCATTTCCTCGGGATTGTAGTTCAATTGGTCAGAGCACCGCCCTGTCAAGGCGGAAGCTGCGGGTTCGAGCCCCGTCAGTCCCGACGGATCCAAATCCAACAATCTAATAAAAAAATACATCAATTCATCTCTCCCCTTTCCCTTTTCTACGAAAGGGGACAACTAGCACAATTTCATTCCAAAAGGCATCATTCTTATTATTTATTATTTTATTTATTATTTATTCTTAATTTTTTATTTATATATATTATTTTATTTATTTCTATTTTTATTTATATTATTTCTATTTTTATTTATATTATTTCATTATTTCTATTTTATATTTCTTTTTTTTTTCGTTTTTCATTTCTAATCAAAGTAAATACAAATATAGGAATTTTCGTTTTTTCAACTAGTACTGATTGATAGAGACATATATGGATTAGTACAATTATATGTAGTATCATATTCAAGATTCCAAAAGATACTATATTGAATTTGGATTTTTCGATTACTCCTGACCGTATAATGAAATCGAATCGAGTACCATATCTTTTCCGATAGCCCATACACAAATGGAATTTGTAAATGGAATTTGTATTTGTACGATACAAAATGAATTTAATTGCTTTGATAGAATATTCGATTTTTTTATACTATATTGGGACTTGTCTTTATCACATTTTTTTTCCAATAAGTTAGATCATTAAAAAAGGAGTTTAGAACTTAACTCCCCTTTCTCTCTTTCGTTTTTATTGTTTGTTTGGATTTGGTTGTAACCAATGTAAGTGGAAAGGGGAAGGGGGTTACATGATACTTCGTCAGATGATTAAGGCGATAATTTTATAGAAAAGAAAGAATATGATAAATAAAGCAAAGTAAAGAAATTATCAATTGAATCAAGAATCCATTTTTGAATTCGGTATGGATAAACAATCTTTCTATGTTATACTATTCAATTCTCGACAATGAATTGATTTGATAGCCCAGATATTGTTATTCATGATATTGATCAGACTCGATATCATCGAGATGGAATTCATCCCATTGAATTTAGAGGCGAAAGATTTATTATCTCTATGGGATTAAATCCCGAGTTATTGCGAAGTAAAGAAAAAGAAACGATGAGATTATGGAAGTAAATATTCTTGCATTTATTGCTACTGCACTGTTCATTCTAGTTCCTACTGCTTTTTTACTTATAATATACGTAAAAACAGTTAGTTAAGGTGATTAATTTGACTGAAACTTGACTTCTTAGTTATTATCAATATCAATGATTGAAGAAATAAAATGAAAAGGATTCCTATTTTGTGTCTTAGATGAAATGAGCGGACTAGAATTAGCAGTATCCTATGAGATTTGATAGTATGATAGAAAGAAATATATTTCTTTCTATCATACTATCAAATCTAGTTTTTCTAGTGTATAAAGTTGTACTGTATAAAGATATAGGCTTAATATAGATATAGATTAATCTAGAATATCATCTCCTAGTCATATATCTAGATATGAATTATCTATATGTAATGTATATAACATCCCAATTCTATTTCTTGATCTATTTGATTTGTGTTGATTCCAATTAATCTGAAATAGTCGAAAGGCAACTCTTACTCTTCCTTTTATAATATATATAAGATTCTGATTCTAATATATATAAGATTCTGATCCGAGATTTCTGATTATTTTCAATATGAATCCGGCATCTACCGAAAGAATAAAATCAATGAAAAGGAAAGAAATCTAGATATATATTTATATTAATAAAAGAAAATCAAGAAATCTTTTTTTAGCATTTCGAAGAAGTAATTGATTGAGCAGTTGACAGATCATCCAAGGAAAGGAATTCTATAAAAATTTTTTAAGATTTCAACGAAAAGGATTAGTAAACTCTGCCGATTTTTAACCTTTGAATCATGATATGAAATGAGTCAAGTCAATAAGGTATAGCATAAAGCCAATTTCTTAAATAATAAAACAAATACTAAACCAAGCAGTAAGCAAGAAAATATCTTAGTATGCGTAGTATCTCATTGGAGAATCACGATGTCTATCTTATTTCCCATAGAAAATTCACTTAATTTAATCATTTTTAATAACTAATAAAAGATTTAATAACTAAAAAAAGAACTACTTTCTTTAATAAAATAAAAGAACGACTTTCTTTTCTCTTTGAACAGGAAAGAGGCAAACAAAAATAAATAAAAAAAAAAGGGGGGGTTCTGTTCTTCCTCATTGTTCATATATAACTCTGGTAAGAACCAGGTTATCGAAATAGGAAGAATTTGGTTGGAATAAATTTCCTATCATTTGTATTCCTTTGACTTTCGAAATATGAACACGAGAATCGTTGAAATATTTGTTTGATTATGATTAAAAGGGTATTATTCATATATTATTTTATAGAATACATTACTTCACTCAACTCCAATAGAATTTTGAAATGAAGATATTTTTAATTCAATTTCTAAATTTGTAAGAATTTAGAAATTGAATTAAATAATTGAATTAAATAATTGAATTTAATTCAATTTAAACAGTTAAATTAAAAAATCTTTGCGGAATGCTCTATAAAACAATTGATACAGTTTGATTTCTCAACTCAATTAGTAGTACCCCTAGAGTCCACTTCTTCCCCATACTACGAGCGAAAGGGAAAATGTAAAGACTACCATTAAAGCAGCCCAAGCGAGACTTACTATATCCATGTAAATTATGTCCTCTATCTCTAGGAATATGAAGGAATTTTTTCCATTATTGTTCACCACTAATAATAGTAGAATCGCTGGCACAGAGTCAAAAAAAAAAGATTCTGTTCAATATATTGATGAAACAATCCAAAAAATCCAACTAATTCTAAGAAGTTCTTATATGATTGCTAGTAGAATCAAAAACTTTTAGTATAAACAAAATAGGCAGCAACACCTTGGAAGTATCAATAAAATGTTACTAAAATGTAAGAAAAAAAAAGAGTTATGTTTTCGTTGGTTGCTTTTCATTAAGTCAAAAATAAAAAAAGATAGAATCAAGATAGATCACTATCTATTATATAATAATAATAGACTCCTCTTTTTTTTTTACATACCCTTTTTTCCATTTGATCGAATTCTCCCAATTGTCTCTATAAAACAATTGGAAGACAGTCTATTCCATTCCTATTCCATTCTTGATTAGGAATTACCTAAAAAAAAACAAAGAATTTCTTTTAGTACTTTCTATATATTTGTATATTTGATATATATTTGTACTTTTTATAAAAATATATTTTTACTTTTTATAAAAATAATTTTATAAAAAGTAAAAATAAAAAATAGATATGTATAAGTAAAAGCCAATTATCCATTCAATCACTATTCGATTTGATTGAATTCCTGAGTACTCAGGAATTCTCATGAGTTTGTATACAAAAAATCTTTCACCCTTTCAACAACTACTAATTAGATTCCCTGCCCCGCTATCCAATCTAATTCAAGACTCAATCAGTAGACCTTGCATTAGTAGTGAAAGGACTATTATATCAAGATTTAGCGATTCCCTTTCACCACTATAAACTTTCCTTGAATCCTAGATGCAAGAATTTACAGCCCTTTAGAGAACAGAAATTTCCGATGTTTAGAATCAAGGAAGTATCAAAATGCCTTTTCCTCCGCGTGCTTCTGTTGGAGGGAAGTTCTATCAGCAAAAGGGGAAGAAGGTATTTTGTGCCTTTTGTTAATCAGGCGACACCCGGATTTGAACTGGGGAAAAAGGATTTGCAGTCCCCCGCCTTACCGCTCGGCCATGCCGCCAAGGCGACCCAAAATAGACGGAAATACCCCCCCTTTTTTGCTTTTTTTGGAGGGGGTTTCTTTTTTTTTTTTTTGTACTTGCGTCTTGAATCCCATTTTTCTTAATCCCTTTCCTAAATTCCTAAAAAGAAATCCTTCCTTTTTTTGATTGGATCTATCTTTTCGATTAATTTTGTATAGTATCTCAAAACACACACTATCTAAATTCTTTCCCCTTTCTATTGTCTATTGAAATGAAAAGAAAAGTGAATTTTCAATCACAAAAGCAAAAATTAAGGACAAACTGGAACCATTAACTATTGACTGTGAATTTATGAACGATTCTTGGATTTGAATCTAAAATTGCATTTCCCTAATGCTAATGATATAAGAAAATCAAAATTGGATACGTACCCAATCAGTATTGATTCAATAAAAAATTCTTCTCAATTTAAATTATAACAACAATTATGAGTATATGTAAACCCTAGAACATCAATTTTTACACAGATATCTAATCTGATATCTTACCTGTCTATGATTCCTATAGGAAAATTTCTATTCAATGAAAAATGTAATAGAAATTTTGAGAGAGTATGACATGCGCTGTCCAAAATAGAACTGCCGTAAAAGGAGAGATTTTATATATATACAAATAGCTATAGTTATGTCTGCGTATGTTTAATAAGCCTTCTTATGCGCTGCAATCGTATTATATGAACTCGATTAAAAAAATAGATAAAAAAAATATCTATTCTATGCGAATTCTTTTTTTTTTTAAACTAAACAATACAA
>CANTUT010001868.1:17500-37500 GCA_947687605.1 Reutealis trisperma | reverse complement strand
ATCAAGATATTGGGATTGCACTTGCCAATCGATTCATAACCCTTCGAACACAAACAATATCTATTCGAACTCCCTTTACTTGTAGGAGTACGTCTTGGATCTGTCGATTATGTTATGGTCGGAGTCCTACTCATGGCGATCTAGTGGAATTGGGAGAAGCCGTAGGTATTATTGCGGGTCAATCCATTGGAGAGCCGGGTACTCAACTAACATTAAGAACGTTTCATACTGGCGGAGTATTCACGGGGGGTACTGCAGAACATGTACGAGCCCCCTCTAATGGAAAAATCAAATTTAATGAGGATTTGGTTCATCCGATACGTACACGTCATGGGCATCCTGCTTTTCTATGTTATATAGACTTGTATGTAACTATTGAGAGTCAAGATATTCTACATAACGTGACTATTCCACCAAAAAGTTTCCTTTTAGTTCAAAATGATCAATATGTAGAATCCGAACAAGTGATTGCTGAAATTCGGGCGGGAACATACACTTTGAATTTTAAAGAGACGGTTCGAAAACATATTTATTCCGATTCAGAAGGGGAAATGCACTGGAGTACTGATGTATACCACGCACCTGAATTTACATATAGTAATGTCCATCTCTTACCAAAAACAAGCCATTTATGGATATTATCAGGAAGTTCGTGCAGATCCAGTATAGTTCCTTTTTCACTACACAAGGATCAAGATCAACTGAACGTTCATTCTCTTTCTGTCAAAAGAAGATATATTTCGAGTCCTTCCGTAAATAATGATCAAGTTAAACACAAATTCTTCAGTTCAGATTTTTCGGGTAAAAAAGAAAGGGGGATTCCTAATTATTCAGAACTTAATCGAATCATATGTACTGGTCATTGTAATCTCATATATTCTGAGATTCTCTATGAGAATTCTGATTTATTGGCAAAGAGGCGAAGAAATAAATTCATTATCCCATTCCAATCAATTCAAGAACGAGAGCGAGAGAAAGAACTAATGACCCACTCCGCTATCTCGATTGAAATACCTATAAATGGTATTTTCCGTAGAAATAGCGTTTTTGCTTATTTCGACGATCCCCAATACCGAAGAAGGAGTTCAGGAATTACTAAATATGGGGCTATAGGGGTGCATTCAATCGTCAAAAAAGAGGATTTGATTGAGTATCGGGGAGTCAAAGAATTTAAGCCAAAATACCAAATGAACGTGAATCGCTTTTTTTTCATTCCCGAGGAAGTGTATATTTTACCCGAATCTTTTTCCCTAATGGTACGGGACAATAGTATCGTTGGAGTAGATACACAAATCGCTTTAAATACAAGAAGTCGAGTGGGCGGGTTGGTCCGAGTGGAGAGAAAAAAAAAAAAAATTGAACTTAAAATCTTTTCTGGAGATATTTATTTTCCGGGAGAGACAGATAAGATATCCCGACACAGTGGTATCTTGATACCACCAGGAACGGTAAAAACAAATGCTAAGGAATCAAAAAAAGTGAAAAATTGGATCTATATCCAACGAATCACACCTACCAAGAAAAAGTATTTTGTTTTGGTTCGACCAGTAATCATATATGAGATAGCGAACGGTATAAATTTAGAAACGCTTTTCCCCCAGGATCTGTTGCGCGAAAAAGATAATCTGAAACTTCGAGTTGTCAATTATATTCTTTATGGAAATGGTAAACCAAGTCGGGGAATTTATGACACAAGTATTCAATTAGTTCGTACTTGTTTAGTGTTGAATTGGGACCAAGACAAAAAAAGTTCTTCTATCGACAAGGTCCGCGCCTCTTTTGTTGAAGTAAGCACAAATGGTCTGATTCGTGATTTCCTAAGAATCAACCTAGTGAAATCCCATATTTCATATATCAGTAGAAAAAGGAATGATCCATCGGGTTCAGGACCGATCTCTAATAATGGGTCAGGTCGCATCAATATTAATCCATTTTATCCCATTTATTCCAAGACAAGGATTCAACAATCACTTAAAAAAAATCAAAGAACTATTAGTACGTTGTTGAATCGAAATAAGGAATGTCAATCTTTGATAATTTTATCATCATCTAATTGTTTTCGAATGGATCCATTCCGCGATGTAAAACATCACAATGGAATAAAAGAATCAATTAAAAGAGATCTTATAATTACAATTCGAAATTCATTGGGCCCTTTAGGAACAGCCCTTCAAATTGGGAATTTTTATTTATTTTACCATTTAATAATATTAATAAATCATAATAAGATCTCGGTAACTAAATATTTGAAACTTGACAATTTTAAACAGACTTTTCAAGTACTTAAATATTATTTAATGGACGAAACCGGGCGAATTGTTAATCCTGATTCATGCAGTAACAGCATTTTGAATCCATTCAATTTGAATTGGTATTTTCGCCATCATAATTATCACCATAATTTTTGTGAAGAAAGATTTACAATAAGTAGTCTGGGACAGTTTATTTGTGAAAATGTATGTATGGCCAAAAACGGACCACATCTAAAATCGGGTCAAGTTATAATTGTTCGCATGGACTCTGTAGTAATAAGATCAGCTAAACCTTATTTGGCCACTCCAGGAGCAACCGTTCATGGCCATTACGGAGAAATCCTTTACGAAGGAGATACATTAGTTACGTTTATATATGAAAAATCGAGATCTGGTGATATAACGCAGGGTCTTCCAAAAGTGGAACAAGTGTTAGAAGTGCGTTCAGTTGATTCAATATCGATAAACCTAGAAAAGAGAGTTGAGGGTTGGAACGAATGTATAACAAGAATTCTTGGAATTCCTTGGGGATTCTTGATTGGTGCTGAGCTAACTATAGTGCAAAGTCGTATCTCTTTGGTTAATAAGATCAAAAAGGTTTATCGATCCCAAGGGGTGCAGATCCATAATAGGCATATAGAAATTATTGTACGTCAAATAACATCAAAAGTATTGGTTTCAGAAGACGGAATGTCTAATGTTTTTTCACCCGGCGAACTAATTGGATTGTTGCGAGCGGAACGAACGGGACGCGCTTTGGAAGAAGCCATCTGTTACCGAGCCATATTATTGGGAATAACGAGAGCATCTCTGAATACTCAAAGTTTCATATCCGAGGCCAGTTTTCAAGAAACTGCTCGCGTTTTAGCAAAAGCTGCTCTCCGCGGTCGTATCGATTGGTTGAAAGGCCTGAAAGAAAACGTTGTTCTAGGCGGTATGATACCCGTTGGTACCGGATTCAAAGGATTAGTCCAAGGCTCAAGGCAACATAATAGCATTTCTTTGAAAACTAAAAAGAAGAATTTCTTCGAGGGGGAATTTAGAGATAGAGATATTTTATTCCACCACAGAGAGTTATTTGATTCTTGCATTTCAAAAAATTTCTATGATACAGCAAAACAATCATTTATAGGATTTAATGATTCCTAAGAACGGATTCATCCTTTTACTTTAATTCTTTTACTTTATAAAATTAATTAAAAATGAATTCATTAAGGCGGTCCTGTTATTTGTTACATGTGATTTGTTAATAGTAATAAAGAAAATAAGGAATAGAAAGAAATTAACTGCGTGGATCGTATATCAACGTCCAATCTCCGGGAAAGGAGAAGGTTCCATCGGAACAATTATTTATTTCAGGGTACCCCGTCTCTCTTTTTTCTTTGAAAAAAAAAAAGAAAAAGAGAGAGAGGAAGTGTGGGGAGAAATGATAAGAAGATATTGGAACATTAATTTGGAAGAGATGATGAAAGCAGGAGTTCATTTTGGTCATGGTACTAGAAAATGGAATCCGAGAATGGCACCTTATATCTCTGCAAAGCGTAAAGGTATTCATATTACAAATCTTACTAGAACTGCTCGTTTTTTATCAGAAGCTTGTGATTTAGTTTTTGATGCAGCAAGTAGGAGAAAACAATTCTTAATTGTTGGTACCAAAAATAAAGCAGCGGATTCAGTAGCGTGGGCTGCAATAAGGGCTCGGTGTCATTATGTTAATAAAAAATGGCTTGGCGGTATTTTAACGAATTGGTCCACTACAGAAACTAGACTTCAAAAGTTCAGGGACTTGAGAATGGAACAAAAGACAGGTAGACTCAACCGTCTTCCGAAAGGAGACGCAGCTCGATTGAAGAGACAGTTAGCTCACTTGCAAACATATCTGGGCGGGATTAAATATATGACGGGGTTACCGGATATTGTAATAATCGTTGATCAGCAAGAAGAACATACGGCTCTTCGGGAATGTATCACTTTGGGAATTCCAACGATTTGTTTAATTGATACAAACTGTGACCCGGATCTCGCAGATATTTCGATTCCAGCGAATGATGACGCTATAGCTTCAATCCGATTAATTCTTAATAAATTAGTATTTGCAATTTGTGAGGGTCGTTCTAGCTATATACGAAATCCCTGATTAATAATAAGATAGATTAATAATAAGATAAAGAAATTATTTTGTGAACTCCATAGGTTTATGGAATCGGTTACTATTCCTGAATCGTACAAAAGAGATAAAAATAACCGAGTATATTATGTGATTTGTTGGTATCTAAAATATACAATTTAGGTGGGCAAGTCGAAAAAAAAAAAGATGGTTGAATCAAAATAATTCCTTTTAAAGTTTTCTTTCTTTCAGAGGGCAATATGAATGTTCTATCATGTTCCATCAACACACTAAAAGGGTTATATGATATATCCGGTGTGGAAGTAGGCCAGCATTTCTATTGGAAAATAGGAGGTTTCCAAGTCCATGCCCAAGTACTTATTACTTCTTGGGTTGTAATTGCTATCTTATTAGGTTCCGCCATTGTAGCTGTTCGGAATCCACAAACCATTCCGACTGGCGGTCAGAATTTCTTCGAATATGTCCTTGAATTCATTCGAGATGTGAGCAAAACTCAGATTGGAGAGGAATCTAGCCCATGGGTCCCCTTTATTGGGACTATGTTTCTATTTATTTTTGTTTCTAATTGGGCGGGGGCGCTTTTGCCTTGGAAGATCATAGAGTTACCTCATGGGGAGTTAGCCGCACCTACGAATGATATAAATACTACCGTTGCTTTAGCTTTACTTACGTCAATAGCATATTTTTATGCGGGCCTTAGTAAAAAAGGATTAAGTTATTTCAGTAAATACATTCAACCAACTCCAATCCTTTTACCCATTAACATTTTAGAAGATTTCACAAAACCTTTATCACTTAGCTTTCGACTTTTCGGAAATATATTAGCAGATGAATTAGTAGTTGTTGTTCTTGTTTCTTTAGTACCTTTAGTGGTTCCTATACCTGTCATGTTCCTTGGATTATTTACAAGTGGTATTCAAGCTCTTATTTTTGCAACTTTAGCTGCGGCTTATATAGGCGAATCCATGGAGGGGCATCATTGACTAATTTTCAAAATAACTTAGTGCAAGACAATCTGTGCCTTGTTCAAGATAATCTACTTATACTTAGTGAACATAAATAGACAAAAACGTCTATACGGTCTAAAGGAATAATAAATAAAAAAAAAAGATTACGATATTAGGGAATTGTAAAAAAAAGGAAAGAGATCTAAAAAAAAAAGATCTTTTTCCTAGAATTCGTTTGGATCATTTATACCTTCTTCCAATGAATATTCTCTTTATATTGATATTGTCTTGATTATTTTGTTCATTCAATTCCAATCTTAGGAGTCATAATCTGAATAAGAATTCTTTGTTTGTTTACAACGTGTGATTTAAAAAAGAGGTTCTATAGAGCGATTTCGATTTCAGTCGGTTTTATTCAATTCAACGATTGACAAAAAAAAAATATTAATAAATAATAAATTACACGAGCTTAGTCAACCAAAAACAAAGACTTATATTTCTATGCAATGATTCAGACTAATGAATTCGTCCATTTAGATTGATTGTATTTATGTGGAATAATGATAAGGAAGAGAAAAATTTATAAAAAATGAGATTCAGAAAAAATAGATTGTTTAGGAGAGTGGAATCAAACTAGGTGTATGTAATATATATAATGGAAAATGGCTATAAGCCAACTTTCTTTTTGTGAATGTTTCAAAAAATGATTTTCGAATCCGATTGAATCTAAGAGAATCTAAGATACGAATAGTTGGTTTACGTTATGGAAGAAGGATGTGTATATGTAATATACAGTATTACCTAGTTATATATGAGCTAAAAGATATATCTAATCCGCCCTACTACTGGAGATTTAGATAAGGATTCCAATAAAAGTCCTTCCTTTTTTTTCGTTTGTAACTGTGAATTGAATAAAGAGATTAAATCAAGAAAAAGAACGAAGAGTTCGAATTCAAAGAATAATTCGGAACAAAGAAAGAAAAGAAATGGAAAAACAAAAAAAGTTGTATGAATTCACAAAAACTTTGTGGATAGGAACTAAAAAATAGATATCGAAGTAGTTCTGATGATTCAATAATATTATTACTTCAATTCGGAGTTCTTAGTTACTTCGACTGGATGAAAATCTTATTGATGGAATGAATAATTAAGTCATAATTTATTGGTTGATTGTATCATTAACCATTTCTTTATTTTATTTTGGTGCGAGGAACTTATCATGAATCCATTGATTTCTGCCGCTTCCGTTATTGCTGCAGGATTGGCTGTTGGGCTTGCTTCTATTGGACCTGGGGTTGGTCAAGGTACTGCCGCGGGCCAAGCTGTAGAAGGTATCGCAAGACAGCCCGAGGCGGAGGGAAAAATACGAGGTACTTTATTGCTTAGTCTGGCTTTTATGGAAGCTTTAACAATTTATGGACTGGTTGTAGCATTAGCACTTTTATTTGCAAATCCTTTTGTTTAATCCTATAAAAAAATACGTATTTTTTTTTTTATTGCCTTGGACTTGCTGCTTGTTTTTCGAATTCTATCAAGATTTTATTCCTACAATTATTTATATTTATTTGTTTTTATTGGGACAATAACCCACGGGAAGGACTGAATCTTTTTTTTAAGTAAATGTTACAACAGGATATATTATTTTGTTTTGCAATTGACACGAGACCTGGTACCCAATTCTAAACTGAATTTTGAATTTTAATAAGAACAATACTTATTAGAGATTTCCAATTGAAAAAAAAAAAATAGATAATTAGTCTGTCTATAGTCTATAAGAAAAGAGGAGATCATATGAAAAACGTAACCGATTCTTTCGTTTCCTTGGGTCACTGGCCATCCGCCGGGAGTTTCGGGTTTAATACCGATATTTTAGCAACAAATCCAATAAATCTAAGTATAGTCCTTGGTGTATTAATTTTTTTTGGAAAGGGGGTGTGTGCGGGTTGTTTATTTCAAGAATAGGCTGGATTGAACCAGCTGCGCTTTTTTCGTTTTAATTAGGAAAGACAAGGTGTATAATCCTGCGAATTACTTCTGAATAAATTAAGAAATCATCTTTAAGAACCATAGCAGTTCGTGATTTATGGGGTAAATATACTTTGATTCTCTATCAACCAATAACATGGGACCATTAACATGGTTAAAGCTAAACTGTTTGAAGTCTAGACGCAGCAAGGTACTCTTTCTACTACTATGTTAATATCAAAATGGGTTCAAAATAAATAGTTGGAAATAGTTTTCGGTATAGAACACTCATGTCGAAAAAAGGCTTTGAACCCCTTTTTTTTTTTAATGGGTATTTCACCCATTCTTATCCAATGCTGAGTCGATAACCTATGCATTAAACTAAATTCTTTGGATTTGAAGAAAAAAAGGAAACAACTTTACTGACAATTACTTGTTTGGTCAGAAGAGTCCTCCGAATATTCCGGTCTTGGATTAGTGATTAGTTTCGATATTTTTTTTGGAATATGAATTATGAATAGAGAAGAGAGGATAGGCTCATTTCAGTCAAAAAAGATATGGGAATTTTCCCATAAGTAATTGAAAAAAAAAAAAAATTGAGCGTGAGAGCCAAATGAATCGAAAGATTCATGTTTGGTTCGGGAAGGGATCATGGAAGTTTTGCAATGAATGGAAAGATAATCTACTTTCATTAAGTGATTTATTAGATAATCGAAAACAAAGGATTTTGGATACTATTCGAAATTCAGAAGAACTACGCGAGGGGGCCATTGAACAGCTGGAAAAAGCTCGGGCCCGCTTACGGAAAGTGGAAATAGAAGCAGATCAGTTTCGAATGAATGGATACTCTGAGATAGAACGAGAAAAATTGAATTTGATTAATTCAACTTATAAGACTTTAGAACAATTAGAAAATTATAAAAATGAAACCATTCATTTTGAACAACAAAGAACGATTAATCAAGTCCGACAACAGGTTTTTCAACAAGCCTTACAAGGGGCTCTAGGGACTCTGAATAGTTGTTTGACCAACGAGTTACATTTACGTACCATCAATGCGAATCTTGGCATGTTTGGGGCGATAAAAGAAATAACGGATTAGTCCTTCTACTGTAGGCATTATTTTTTTTCCAAAAAAAATGAAAAAAAAATACTCATGGTAACCATTCGAGCCGACGAGATTAGTAATATTATCCGCGAACGTATTGAACAATATAATAGGGAAGTAAAGATTGTAAATACCGGTACTGTACTTCAAGTGGGCGACGGCATTGCTCGTATTCATGGTCTTGATGAAGTAATGGCAGGTGAATTAGTAGAATTTGAAGAGGGTACAATAGGCATTGCTCTGAATTTGGAATCAAATAATGTCGGTGTTGTATTAATGGGTGACGGGTTAATGATACAAGAGGGAAGCTCCGTAAAAGCAACAGGAAGAATTGCTCAGATACCGGTGAGTGAGGCTTATTTGGGTCGTGTTATAAATGCCTTGGCTAAACCTATTGACGGTCGAGGTGAAATTTCAGCTTCTGAATCTCGGTTAATTGAATCTCCTGCTCCAGGTATTATTTCTAGACGTTCCGTATATGAGCCTCTTCAAACAGGACTTATTGCGATTGATTCGATGATTCCTATAGGACGTGGTCAACGAGAATTAATTATTGGGGATAGGCAGACCGGTAAAACAGCAGTAGCCACAGATACAATTCTCAATCAACAAGGACAAAATGTAATATGTGTTTATGTAGCTATTGGGCAAAAAGCGTCTTCTGTGGCTCAGGTAGTGACTACTTTACAGGAAAGAAGCGCAATGGAGTACACTATTGTGGTAGCCGAAACGGCAGATTCTCCGGCTACATTACAATACCTCGCTCCTTATACAGGAGCAGCTCTGGCTGAATATTTTATGTACCGTGAACAACACACTTTAATCATTTATGATGATCTCTCCAAACAGGCGCAGGCTTATCGCCAAATGTCTCTTCTATTACGAAGACCACCTGGTCGTGAAGCTTATCCAGGAGATGTCTTTTATTTGCATTCACGCCTTTTGGAAAGAGCCGCTAAATTAAGCTCTCGTTTAGGTGAAGGAAGTATGACTGCTTTACCAATAGTCGAGACCCAATCAGGAGACGTTTCGGCTTATATTCCTACTAATGTAATTTCCATTACAGATGGACAAATATTCTTATCCGCAGATCTATTCAATGCTGGAATCAGGCCTGCTATTAATGTGGGTATTTCCGTGTCCAGAGTAGGATCTGCAGCTCAAATTAAAGCTATGAAACAAGTAGCTGGAAAGTTAAAATTGGAATTGGCGCAATTCGCGGAATTAGAAGCCTTTGCGCAATTCGCTTCTGATCTCGATAAAGCTACTCAGAATCAATTGGCAAGAGGTCAACGATTACGTGAGTTGCTCAAACAATCCCAATCAGCTCCTCTCACGGTGGAGGAACAGATAATGACTATTTATACCGGAACAACTGGTTATCTTGATTCATTAGAAATTGGACAAGTAAGGAAATTTCTCGTTGAGTTACGTATCTACTTAAAAACGAATAAACCTCAGTTCCGAGAAATCATATCTTCTACCAAAACATTCACCGAAGAAGCAGAAAGCCTTTTGAAAGAAGCTATTCAGGAACTGAAGGAGCGTTTTCTACTTCAGGAACAAGTATAAAGAAATTAATCACTTTTAATACTTTTATTTAGAATTCTTAATTCTAATATATATATAAATTCTAATATTTAGAATTCTTAATTCTAATATATATAAATTCTAATATCTAATATATATAATAATATATATAATAAATAATATATCTATATATAATATACCTAATATATATAATAAATAATATATAATATAATAAATAATATATAATATATATAATAAATAATATAAAAAAAAAATAATATATAAAAATATAAAGAAATAATAAATATATAGAAATATATAGAAATAGAATAGAAATATATAGAAATAGAATAGGAAAAAATTTGCGTCCAATAGGATTTGAACCTATACCAAAGGTTTAGAAGACCTCTGTCCTATCCATTAGACAATGGACGCTTTTCTATTCCCATTTTTTTCTTTTTTCTTTCTATTTTTATCTATTTTTTTAATATTTTTTTTAATTAATAATTAAATAATATTAATAATATAATATTAATATATTTATATTTCTATATTTTCTATATATTGATTTATTATATATTTATTCTAGATATTTCTATATATAAATTTCTATATATTTATTATATATTTTCTATATATTTATATATTTATTTTTATATTTTATATATTTATTTATTAATATTATTAATTAATATTAATAATATTATTATATTAATAATATTATTTAATTTTAAATAATTTTTTTTATTAATTTATTATTCTATTAATATTATTCTATTAATATAGAGATATTAATATAGAGATAGTATATTATATAGTCTATTTAAATAGAACAAACTATAACTATATAAAACCATATAATTATATAGTTATAAATCTATAATAACTAATTAGATAACTAACAGTATATAATATAAACAATATATAATAGAGTTATAGTATATATTGGTATTGTTAAAATCTATTTTCTATATAGTTATCTATATAATTATCTATATAATAAAATAATAAAAAAAAATAGAATAATAAAATAAGAATATAAAAAAGAAGAATATAATATAAAAAATACATATATAAAAATACATATATGAAGTATAGTTTAAATAGACTATTAAATAGACTATTTAAATATATAAAATAAACTATATTAAATTATGTTAATATCTAAAAATAAAAAAAAAAAATAGAAATGAATTTGAATAGAAATAAAAGAAATATATTAATTTCTATATAGAAATATTTAATCTATGTATATATTATCTCTATTTTTTCTCTATTTTTTAGAGAGTATAGGGATATAAGCGGGTAGCGGGAATCGAACCCGCATCGTTAGCTTGGAAGGCTAGGGGTTATAGTCGGCGTTGATTCATCATCCTTAACGTCTCTAATTCAAAACCGAACATGAAACTTTGGTTTCATTCGGCTCCTTTATGGATATGGAATATGGAAAAATTTCCAGCTATAAGGCGTGCACGAAAAAAAAATTCGACCCATAACATCTATGTCAGCTTTTCTGTCTTAATGCATTCAAAACAAGGCGCTTTCTAGATGATCCCTCTAGACGAGTGGGATTTTTATAATCTTTCTAGTTACTTCGTTCTCTATTTCTATTTGAGAGAATCCTTAGGAAAAGCATTTTGTTTCCACCGAGCTAAAACAAGATGTCGATGCCTATAGTAAACTAAAGTCATCGTTTAATACTTATTTTGCTTCAATCTCGACTATACAAAACAAAGAAAAAATTGAAGATTTAGTTACGATTAGAAATAAACTTTTCTGTCTTTTTCCATAGATCCTTTACTCATACTCATTCAATTGAAAGTATTGATCCAATAAAAAAAAAAAATTATGTTTCGTAATTTCATAATCCAACTTTTCAATTTCTAATTGATTCTTGGATACAAATCACGAGAATGTATATTCTTCCTCGAATTTTCATTGAGAGGGAAAGGATTAAATCTTTTTAAGAAATAAAGTTTTTCATCGGAATATGAGCCGAGGGATCCCTTAACTATTAGGGTTAAGCGACCGAATCACACTTTTACCACTAAACTATACCCGCTACGATGCGATTATTGTATATAAATGAACCTTTTGTCGAGTAAGACAATTGAGCATTTTGAATATATTTTATTAGAATTATATTATTATAATTCTATTATTATAGAATATATTATTTTATAGAATATATTTTTATTTTATTTAACTATTTTATTTAGTTTATTTAGAAATTTAGAAATAGTTTATTTAAATTATTTAAATAAATTTCTTTAAATTTTTAATTATTCTTATTAATCATTTTATTAATTTTTTAATCATTTTTTGAATTTTTATTAATTTAATTTAATTACTAAATTATTTTTTAATTATTTTATTAATTTAATTATTAATTAATTTAATTATTAATTAATTTAAATTTAATCCTTTATAAATTTTTAGAAATCATTTTCTAAATCAAATATTAAAAATCAAATAATTTTTTATGATTTAAATAATCTAATCTTTTATGCTTTATATCAAATAACCTTTTCTAATTTAGAATTTCGAATAGAATTTATAAAAATAAAATAGAATAGAAAAAGAAATAGAAATAAAATAAATAATAATAAAAATAATTAAAAATAATAATAATAATAAAACTAATTAAAAATAATAATTAAATTATAAAATTATAATAATTAAATAATTATAATATATATATAATATAAATAATATATATATAATATAAATAAAAATATATAATATAAATAAAATAATAAATATATATAATATATTATATATATATAATATATTATATATAATATATATTATATATATATAAATAAATATATATATATATAAATAAATATATATATAAATAAATAAAAAAATAAAAATAAAGAAGTCTTATTTATTTGATATTTTTTATTTCTTTTCTATATTATATCAATCAATATTCTATATATTGATTGATATATATTGATTGGTTGGTTGGAATATTAAGGTGGAGATATTTTTTTAGAACCCTTAATCTAAATATCTAAATTCTAAATGAAATTGTAAGAATTGCGGATGAAAGTTTTATATATTTAACTTTTTTTATATATTTCATTTTTATATATTTCATTCTTTTAAATATTTTATTTATTTTATAGTTGTATTATAGTCTACAAATAGAACTAGTTGTATTATACATTAAATTATATACTAATATATATAATATAAAAATAGAATAAAAAATAAAAATATAAAATAAAAAAAATAATAAAAATGAATATTAAATAAAAAAATAATATTAATATGATATATTAAATAGAATAGGATATACTAAATTATATTTAATACATATATAAAAGAATAGATAATTATAAAAGAATAGATAATTATGAAAGTAATAAAGAGAAAAATAAGACAAAAAGCCTTTTTTCGTGTTATGTAATATAACATAGTAATTATTCTTTTAAAATCGGGAGAGATGGCTGAGTGGACTAAAGCGTCGGATTGCTAATCCGTTGTACGAATTATTCGTACCGAGGGTTCGAATCCCTTTCTTTCCGGCGATGACTTGGAATTTTTTTTTATCTTTTCTTTCAAATTAAGCGAACCCTTTTGCTTTATTTAATATTTAAAAATGTAGAATAGATAAAAAAAAATGCTAAGAACATTTAAAAATCAAGAAGAACCCTTTTTTTAGTCTTCACGCCCAGGATTACGTCCGGGATCATTAGATAAAAATCCAAAGATGAAGAGAGAAACAAAGAATATCACTACTGTGTAAACAAAGAGTTTGAGAGTAAGCATTATAAAATCTCCAAGATCTTTTTTTTTGTTTGGAAAAAAAAATAGAGAATCTATTTTTATACCACATATTCTATTTTAACTATACCACATATTCTATTTTAACACCAAGAAATGAATCGATTTCTAGAAATAGAAAAGAATTCTCTAGATTCATTTGTAATAAGAGTCTAATCTTTCATTGCCAATAATTTTCTTTCATACCAAAAATTCGATATTTTTTTTTTTATAACTATCTAATAGGATCTGAAATGGAAAAAAGTTCAGAATGAGAAAAAAGAAAAAAAAAATGGGGTGATCAAAAATTGTCGCGTTTATACAATAACTTGAACTTGTATGTTTGAATTAAGAGCTTATACTATAAAACTTATCTGATCTTATCAATTGCTATAATTTTTTTGTCGAATAAATCATGAATTATTCTAGGACAGTATTAAAGATCTCATCGAAAACTTACAGCAGCTTGCCAAACAAAGGCTAATAGAAAAAAGAGTACAGGGATTACTGGCATAACATCTACGATTGGATTCAAAAAGGCGTAGGCTTCGGGCAATTTTGTGAAGAAAAAATTGCTTGAATAAAGGGCAGAATTAAGACAGATGCAAATTAAACTAAAAATATTAAGCATAACAAACATTTTGTTCTTGAAGATAATTGTATTTTGACTGAGTTATTAATATGTTATTGATAGAAAATTTAATAGAAAATAAAGTCAGGTAGATAAAAAACCCTTCTTTATTAAATTTTATTAAATTCACCCAATCAAAAATCCTTCAATTCTCAAATAAAAAAAAGAATAGAGGAAATCATATTTTTATACAATATCTTAATTGAATTCTATATTATGATCAACAAATTCAGTTTAATTCTATATCCACACATACTAAAATCCGAACAACAAGCTAATATATTTCCTAGATATTTGGCGGGAATTGACGAAGAACCAATACCGATATTAGTTTTTATTAGTGTTGAATAGAAATATAAATGGGGCGTGGCCAAGTGGTAAGGCAACGGGTTTTGGTCCCGCTATTCGGAGGTTCGAATCCTTCCGTCCCAGCTATTCTATTATTCTATATATCAAAAAAAAAGGATCCTTCCTTTTTTTATTTATCATTCATCATTTCACATATAATTGGGAGAGTAGATAGGAGTTAATTAGTAATGGAAGATATCAATTTCAATGCCTGGGCCTGTTAAAATCTTATTAACAAACAAAGAAAATACATACGAAATATATGCATTTTCTTTTAATTAACCTTATTTTCAGATATTTTGTCTTTGGCTTGAATGAATAATTCTAAATCTATCTAACAATTGAGACGGGGTTGATTCATATATCTATCCTATTCCCTTTACTTTAGGAAAAATTTTTAGAAAGACTCAAGTCAAAGAAACTACTCATAAAATGAAGAAATGCTTATATATATATGTATTCTTAGCTATATGTATTCTTAGCTATATGTATTCTTAGCATTTTGTTTTATTAACGCCTTTGTTTCCATTTTTTTAATGGAAAAATTTTGTTATCCCTTACTAAATTTAAATATTTAACATAGAATATCCATTTAACTATTTAACTTAACATAGAATATCTATAATTTAACATAGAATATCTATAATTAATTCCAGTGACAATTCTTTAGTCTATCTGATAAATAAGATGGCTTTCTAGTATTTCGAGTCTGGTTTTAACATTCCGTATGAAAGAATAACAACGTCAAATTTTCCTGACATCCGTCTTTTTTATCCACTATTACACTAAATAAAAAATTGGATATTTTGAACCTATTTATTTGTTTTAAATCGTTGATGGTTTAATCCGAATCTGAATATAGGAATTTTTTTCTCTTATGATGATAAAATAAATGTGTTTCTTACTGTAAAACAAAACTTTATTCAAATAATGATATCGAGATAGGCAATTTAAAAATGAAACCTTTTTAATGGTTTTTTATAAATCCTTGGGACTCGAAGAAATGTGAGATAGGCGAATCCATCCTATCGAGTCACTTGAAGATTCAAAAAGAACTTCTTTCTTTATCTTATTAGAATTGTAAATCAAAAAATATTCATACAATAAAATACGGGGGTGGGGTGTTAAATTGAATTCTTTCTGACGCTTCTTCAGAAACTACCCAATAGAAGTTAAAAGTTTAGATTACTTTGTACCGGTTGAAACAATGACTATTCACGATTCCAGAATTGAATCAATTACATACTAGTTCAAAACTCAAGGAATGTTATGGTAAAACTTCGGTTGAAACGATGTGGTAGAAAGCAACGTGTGACTTGAAGGACACGATCGGCTGTGGATTCTTACACCCACCCTATATATATCCTATTAATATATATCCTATAAATTTAATATTACCTAGCATATAGCAATAGTGTATAGGACTGAAGGTGCTCTTAGCTCGACATTGTTTGTTTTGTTATACACTAGAACCCTCTTTTTTGTTGGGTTGTAATGTAAATACTACAGGATGGAGCTCGAGTAGAAAGTATTTGTTTTTCTTAGGGGGCAAGAATCTAGGGTTAATCCTAATCAATAAGTTAGAACAACTTCGTAAGTATATTTTCGATATCGAAATAGAAAGGATCCAATTCGAACAAGTTTCAAATCCAAGAATAAAGTTTGTTGGAATTGACCAAATTCTTTTGATTAAAAAATAAAGTGTATCGCGCAGGAATCAACCCTTAGTCTGATTCTTTAATAGAAAGAAATCACAAAAAATGGTATGTTGCTGCCATTTTGAAATGATTAAAGATCACCGAAGTAATGTCTAAACCTAACGATTCAAGGAAAAGATAAAGGATCCTGGAACAAGGAAATACCGTTTTCAATTGTCTCAACAATTAGATCAGAATGAAGAATCCAAATAGATTCTAAAAGAAAGAAACAAAGAGAAAGGAAAGGGGATTAGAGATCACTCAATAAATGAAATTCCTAAAGGGTTGTTCCCTTTGAGCTATTTGAAAGTTATCCAACTTGAGTTAGGGGGGTACAGATGGTTTTTTTTTTTTCTTTTTTGGTAAACAAAAATAAGACAAAAATAAGAACAAAAGGGATTCAAATTATAGTTTAATTGATTTGATAATTTTATGGATCTATTTGACACTATAATTCTATACATATACAGAACTTCGAATCATTTTTTCTCGAGCCGTACGAGGAGAAAACTTCTTATACGTTTCTACGGGGGGGGCCTTTTTTTCTACCTCTATCTCAATGAGCCGTTTATCGAATCGTTGCAATTGATGTTCGATCCCGAAGAGAAGGAAGAGATCTTCGGAAAGTGGGTTTTTATGATCCGATAAAAAATCAAACCTATTTAAATGTTCCTGCTATTCTATATTTCCTTGAAAAAGGCGCTCAACCTACAGGAACTGTTCATGATATTTTAAGGACGGCGGGAGTTTTTACGGAACTTCGCCTTAATCAAACACAATTTACTTAATAAAATACAGGGTGCGGGTAATTCGTATACATATAATTCGTATACATATATAGCTTTGTATAACCTTTTCTCTACTATCCCCCCTTCTCTTGTTCTATTCATATTCTATTCATACCTATTTTTTTTCGACTATAGACTGCTAACATAACGACAAAAATCTATTTTTTTTTTTTCAAAATATTCACATTCATATTGACAACAGTGTATCAAATAAATATAATCCGATCTGAGGTAATTGATCTTTTCTGTGGATCTATTTATCCCTGTTCCATAGATTTGGTTTTTTTTCTTTATTCAAGTGATGGGTTTCTTGGATTTGTTGTGATACAAAAGTTTTGTTTGATTGAAAAAAAAAAATGTATAAAAAAGGTTCTAAAAAAAAAAAAAAAAATAGAATACAAATCTATAAATAGAATAGAAATATAGAAATATTCTATTCTAAATAAATTTTTTTATTTTCTATTTATATAAATTCTATACTAGAAATAGAAATTCTATACTAGAAATAGAAATATATAAAATAAATAACTATATTATAGAAACTATATTATAGAAATCCATTTTCTATTATAGAAATATAGATAGAAATATAAAAATCAGAATATATATATATAAAATAATATATAATAATAAAATAAATGAAAAATAAATGAAATTATATATATATATTAATAATATAAAATAATAAAATAATATATAATATAAAATATTATATAAAAATTATAATTATATATAATTATATAAAAAAATTAGAAATTATATAAACAGAAAATAAAAAATGAAATAGAAAATGAAAAATGTATACGTATATATACGTATAAGAAATATATATATTTTCTATTTTGGTTAAATATTTTCTATTTTGGTTAAATATTTTCTATTTTGGTTAAATATATATATTTTGGTATAGATATATAAGGCATATAGGTATATATATATAAGACATATAGATAGAATAAATAAATCGAATCATCGAATCTAAGTAGAGAATACATAAAGAGAATAAAATAGAAAAAAAAAAATAGAAAGATTAAGAATGGATAGCGTAAGGAATAAGAGGCGATCTATAAAATTTTACTTTATCTATTATCTATATTTATCTATATTTTTATATTTATCTATATTTTTTGATCTCTTCTTTTAGAATTGATATCAATTTTTGATATTTCATTTCTTTAAATTTCTTGCTAGTTTAATGTTTTGATTGTGCCGTGTGATTCAATCTCTTTATTTATTTTGATTCCGATTGTATCTACATAATCTAATTTTTTTTTTGGGGGGGGGTTGCTAACTCAATGGTAGAGTACTCGGCTTTTAAGTGCGACTAACATCTTTTACGCATTTGTATGAAGAAAGATATTCGTCCATACCATCGGTATGGTTTGTAAGACCACGACGGATCCTGAAAGGAATGAATGGAAAAAACAGCATGTCGTATCAATGGAGAATTCTGTGAATATTTCATTTTTGCCGGATCGGTCCAAACCTTATTTGAATTCTTGGTGCGGAACATAAAAAAATGAATTCAAAGTTGGGTCGAGTGAATAAATGGATAGAGTCCTACGGTTCCAATTATAGGGAAACAAAAAAGCAACGAGCTTACGTTCTTAATTTGAATGATTATCCGATCTAATTAGACGTTAAAAAGAAATTAGTACCTAATACGGGAAAGGCTTTTCTATAAGCAGATTTTCGATTTTCTTTTAATAAGTCCTAACTATTAGCTATTCTCCACTATGAGGGGGGATGAATGCGTAGAAGAAAGAGTATATTGATAAAGAGATTTTTTTCCAAAATCAAAAGAGCGATTGGATTGAAAAAATAAAGGATTTCTAATCATCTTTTTATCCTATCCTATAATGCACATAAAACAATTAGATGTAAAATAAAAAGGAGAGGATGAGGAGTCCGTTAATGAGTTTACCTATTTTATTTCCGAGGTATCTATTCTTTTCTTATTATACTACTTTGTTTTTACTGTATCGCACTATGTATCATTTTATCATCAATCCAATAAAAATCCTCTATCCTTACTTTGATCAAATCTAATAAAAAAAATGGAGGAAGGATATTTAGAACTAGATAGATCTCGAAAAAATGACTTCCTATACCCATTTATCTTTCGGGAGTATATTTATACATTTGCTCATGATCATAGTTTAAATAGATCTATTTTATTGGAAAATTTAGGTTATGACAAAAAATCTAGTTTATTAATTGTAAAACGTTTAATTACTCGAATGTATCAACAGAATCATTTGATTATTTCGGCTAATGATTCTAACCAAAATCCAATTTTTAGGTACAACAGGTATTTGTATTATCAAACGATATCAGAGAGCTTTGCAGTTATTGTGGAAATTCCACTTTCTCTAAGATTAGTATCTTCTTTAGAAAGGTCAAAGATAGTAAAATCTTATAAATTACGATCAATTCATTCAATATTTCCTTTTTTCGAGGACAAATTTCCACATTTAAATTATGTGTTAGATATATTAATACCTTACCCCATCCATCTAGAAAAATTAGTTCAAACCCTTCGCTATTGGATGAAAGATCCCTCTTCTTTGCATTTATTACGACTCTTTCTTCATGAGTATTGGAATTGGAAGAGTCTTTTTATTCCAAAGAAATCTCCAAAGAAATCTCCAAAGAAATCTATTTCTATTTTTACAAAAAGTAATCCAAGATTTTTCTTGTTCCTATATAATTCTCATGTATATGAATACGAATCAATCTTATTTTTTTTCCGTAACCAATCCTTTCATTTACGATCAACATTTTCTCGAGTCCTTCTTGAACGAATTTCTTTCTATGGAAAAATAGAACATT
>CANTUT010001867.1:70000-72500 GCA_947687605.1 Reutealis trisperma | reverse complement strand
GGGGTTGCAATGAAGGTGGCATACTTGCTGAACCGATCCACTACCACCATGATGCTTCCGCAACCTTCAGACTTGGGCAAGGCAACAATGAAATCCATGGAGACGCTTTCCCAAGGTCTTTCGGCCACGGGTAGGGGTTCTAGCAATCCCGCCGGAGGTTGTTGCTCAACCTTGTCTTGTTGGCACACAAGACATGTCCGCACATAGGCCTCCACATCATCTTGCATGTGTGGCCAATAGTAATTATTTCGAACAAGGGCCAAGGTTCGTGCCATACCTGGATGTCCAGCCCACAAGGAGTCATGACATTCCTTGAGGATTTCTTTGCGCAGGTTTCCCCACTTTGGCACGAATAGCCTATTTCCCACCGTGCGAAGGATTTCATTGTCCATCCAAAAGCGTCGAGCTTTTCCTTCGCTAGCCAATTTGATTAAGCCCTTGGCCATTGAATCATGCTGCAAGCCTTCCTTGATTCGATCAAGGAAGTCACTTCGGGGCATGCTTTCGCTAATGGCAGCAAGTTCAGCCTTTCGACTAAGGGCATCAGCGACCACGTTTGCCTTGCCAGGCTTGTATTCTAGCTTGTAGTCAAATTCGGCAAGGTAGTCTTGCCACCGAGCTTGCTTGGGCGTGAGCTTCTTTTGGGTTTGAAAGTAGCTCGTGGCAACATTGTCGGTCTTGATGATGAACTTGCTACCAAGCAAGTAATGCCTCCACGTCCGTAGGCAATGAATTATAGCAGTCATCTCTTTTTCTTGGACTGTGTATCGCCGCTCGGTATCATTGAGCTTGCGACTTTCATAAGCAATTGGATGACTGTCTTGCATTAGTACACCACCGATAGCAAAATCAGAGGCATCGGTGTGTACCTCAAAGGGTTTAGAATAGTCGGGCAGCACCATGACAGGTTCTTGAGAGATTGCCTCCTTCAATTCTTCGAAGGCATCGTGGCATGCTTGCGACCAATGCCAAGCACGATCCTTCTTAAGTAAATCCGTCAATGGGGCTGCTATGGCCGAGTACCCCTTTATAAACCGACGATAGTAGTTCACCAGCCCAAGGAAGGATCTCAATTCAGGCACTTTAGTGGGAGGCTGCCACTCTTGGATAGCTCGCACTTTCGTTGGATCCATCATTAGCTTGCCATCCTTAATTTTATGACCAAGAAAGTCCACCTCCTTTTGAGCAAATGAACATTTTTCCAACTTTATGTAGAGCTCATTGTCGCGGAGGACTTGGAAGACTTGTTGAAGATGTTGCACGTGCTCTTCAAGAGTAGTGCTATACACCACAATATCATCCAAGTATACCACCACGAACTTGTCAAGGAAGGGGTGGAATAGCTTGTTCATCAATGTGCAGAAAGTGGCAGGAGCATTCGTGAGGCCGAAAGGCATGACAAGAAATTCAAAGGCTCCATATCGTGTCACGCATGTCGTTTTCGGCTCATCTCCTTCGGCAATGCGAACTTGGTAATAACCAGATCGCAAATCCAGCTTGGAAAAGTACTTTGCCTTCCCCAATTGATCAAAGAGATCAGCTATCAAGGGTATTGGGTACTTGTTCTTGATAGTGATCTTGTTTAGTGCTCGGTAGTCGATGCACATGCGAAGGGATCCATCCTTTTTCTTTTGAAAGAGGACTGGCGCACCATAAGGGGCTTTAGAGGGTTGAACATAGCCCGAATCTAGGAGGTCTTGGAGTTGTTTCCTCAACTCTGCAAGTTCGGGAGGTGCCATGCGATAGGGTGCCATGGCAGGGGGCTTGGCACCATTTTCCAACTCAATTTGGTGGTCCACCTCTCGTCGAGGAGGAAGCCTTTTAGGCAACTCCACAGGCATTATATCTTTATATTGGTCCAACACTGTTTGCACAGTAGTTGGCAAGGGTCCCTTGGGTGCCGCAATGTCCTCCCCATCATTAAGCTCTCTTATAGTAGCAACATAGCTCTCTTCCTTCTTCAAGGCCCGTTTAAATTGCATTGCAGAAATCAATTTTGCCTTTGATTTCTCAACGCATTTAACCGGGATTGCATGAATCTTATAGTTGTCATCTAAAATTATAAGAGAGCGTGAAGAAGGGATGGGGAAGGCATGGGCTGTATTGAAGAAAGCTAGACCGAGGACAATATTGAAATCATCCATAGGGACAACAGAAAAGTCTAGCATACCTTGCCAATTGCCAATCCGAACTGTCACCGATTCTGCAACGCCTACGACTGGCTTAGCCTTGGAGTTGACCGCTTTGATGGTGCCACTTCCCTTGGTCACCTTGAGGCCCAACCGTTCGGCCTCCTTAGGATTGATAAAATTGTGTGTCGCACCAGTGTCGAGCAAGGCACTAGTCTGTTTGCCTCCTACAGAAGTTTCAGCAAACATCAACCCCTTTTCCTTGGAATTGCTTGGGGTGAGAAAGTTGCGTAGAGCTCCTAATTGTTGGAGGGATCCCATAGCAGCTTGGGACTCCTCTTGAGTTTTATCCCGTTGGAACTCCGCAACTA
>CANTUT010001867.1:32500-35000 GCA_947687605.1 Reutealis trisperma | reverse complement strand
CTTTTCCTTCGCTAGCCAATTTGATTAAGCCCTTGGCCATTGAATCATGCTGCAAGCCTTCCTTGATTCGATCAAGGAAGTCACTTCGGGGCATGCTTTCGCTAATGGCAGCAAGTTCAGCCTTTCGACTAAGGGCATCAGCGACCACGTTTGCCTTGCCAGGCTTGTATTCTAGCTTGTAGTCAAATTCGGCAAGGTAGTCTTGCCACCGAGCTTGCTTGGGCGTGAGCTTCTTTTGGGTTTGAAAGTAGCTCGTGGCAACATTGTCGGTCTTGATGATGAACTTGCTACCAAGCAAGTAATGCCTCCACGTCCGTAGGCAATGAATTATAGCAGTCATCTCTTTTTCTTGGACTGTGTATCGCCGCTCGGTATCATTGAGCTTGCGACTTTCATAAGCAATTGGATGACTGTCTTGCATTAGTACACCACCGATAGCAAAATCAGAGGCATCGGTGTGTACCTCAAAGGGTTTAGAATAGTCGGGCAGCACCATGACAGGTTCTTGAGAGATTGCCTCCTTCAATTCTTCGAAGGCATCGTGGCATGCTTGCGACCAATGCCAAGCACGATCCTTCTTAAGTAAATCCGTCAATGGGGCTGCTATGGTCGAGTACCCCTTTATAAACCGACGATAGTAGTTCACCAGCCCAAGGAAGGATCTCAATTCAGGCACTTTAGTGGGAGGCTGCCACTCTTGGATAGCTCGCACTTTCGTTGGATCCATCATTAGCTTGCCATCCTTAATTTTATGACCAAGAAAGTCCACCTCCTTTTGAGCAAATGAACATTTTTCCAACTTTATGTAGAGCTCATTGTCGCGGAGGACTTGGAAGACTTGTTGAAGATGTTGCACGTGCTCTTCAAGAGTAGTGCTATACACCACAATATCATCCAAGTATACCACCACGAACTTGTCAAGGAAGGGGTGGAATAGCTTGTTCATCAATGTGCAGAAAGTGGCAGGAGCATTCGTGAGGCCGAAAGGCATGACAAGAAATTCAAAGGCTCCATATCGTGTCACGCATGTCGTTTTCGGCTCATCTCCTTCGGCAATGCGAACTTGGTAATAACCAGATCGCAAATCCAGCTTGGAAAAGTACTTTGCCTTCCCCAATTGATCAAAGAGATCAGCTATCAAGGGTATTGGGTACTTGTTCTTGATAGTGATCTTGTTTAGTGCTCGGTAGTCGATGCACATGCGAAGGGATCCATCCTTTTTCTTTTGAAAGAGGACTGGCGCACCATAAGGGGCTTTAGAGGGTTGAACATAGCCCGAATCTAGGAGGTCTTGGAGTTGTTTCCTCAACTCTGCAAGTTCGGGAGGTGCCATGCGATAGGGTGCCATGGCAGGGGGCTTGGCACCATTTTCCAACTCAATTTGGTGGTCCACCTCTCGTCGAGGAGGAAGCCTTTTAGGCAACTCCACAGGCATTATATCTTTATATTGGTCCAACACTGTTTGCACAGTAGTTGGCAAGGGTCCCTTGGGTGCCGCAATGTCCTCCCCATCATTAAGCTCTCTTATAGTAGCAACATAGCTCTCTTCCTTCTTCAAGGCCCGTTTAAATTGCATTGCAGAAATCAATTTTGCCTTTGATTTCTCAACGCATTTAACCGGGATTGCATGAATCTTATAGTTGTCATCTAAAATTATAAGAGAGCGTGAAGAAGGGATGGGGAAGGCATGGGCTGTATTGAAGAAAGCTAGACCGAGGACAATATTGAAATCATCCATAGGGACAACAGAAAAGTCTAGCATACCTTGCCAATTGCCAATCCGAACTGTCACCGATTCTGCAACGCCTACGACTGGCTTAGCCTTGGAGTTGACCGCTTTGATGGTGCCACTTCCCTTGGTCACCTTGAGGCCCAACCGTTCGGCCTCCTTAGGATTGATAAAATTGTGTGTCGCACCAGTGTCGAGCAAGGCACTAGTCTGTTTGCCTCCTACAGAAGTTTCAGCAAACATCAACCCCTTTTCCTTGGAATTGCTTGGGGTGAGAAAGTTGCGTAGAGCTCCTAATTGTTGGAGGGATCCCATAGCAGCTTGGGACTCCTCTTGAGTTTTATCCCGTTGGAACTCCGCAACTAGGGCATTGATTGTCTTTTTGTTGGGACAATCTCTCACCCAATGAGGGCCATCACAAATGAAGCAAGGCTTAGGGGGTTTGGAAGTACTGCCCTTGCTATTCTTATATTTGTCGGGCTTGAAGCCACTGCCAATGGATTTCTCGCGTCCTCCATCTTTACGGCCTTGGTCTTTCCGCTGCCCTTGTTTCTCTCCCCCACTCTTGCTAGAAGTTCCCTTCTTTGCCTTGGATTGGGATGAGTAATCCACGAGGGACTCAGCAGCAGCAATGGCATCGTCTAATGTTTGCACATTGCGCCTTTCAAGCTCCACCTTAGCCCAATCCTTCAACCCGTCTTTGAAGAAGAAGAGGGAGTCTCTGTCGGACAGCCCTTCTACTTCCAGCAGGAGGGTGGTGAATTCCTTGAT
>CANTUT010001867.1:22500-25000 GCA_947687605.1 Reutealis trisperma | reverse complement strand
CCGTCCGCCAACACAATAGGCTACCACTGTGCCTCCACGGCCAATGGAGGTCAATCTCACATTGCCGACAGAGGTTAACCGACAGGCGACGGGCCCGTTCTCCCCCCCGTGCGCTCGCCGTCCGCCAACACAATAGGCTACCGCTGTGCCTCCACGGCCAATGGAGGTTAATCTCACATTGCCGACAGAGGTTAACCGACAGGCGACGGGCCCGTTCTCCCCCGGCCTTTCAGCACGAAATGTGATTTCCTTTCATTTTTTCGGGCATTCTCGGTTGCTAGCATTGGTGGCGTGGTTGGTTGTTGCAACCGAATGCAAATTGGCTACGACTTTCCCAGCACTTCCCGCAAGCCAGCGGAACGGGCCCATCGTGCCTCCCCCGGCCGATCGGCTCGGAAGTTGATTTGCTTTCGTTTTTGCGGGCATTTTCGGCTGCTATCATTGGTGGCGTGCTTGTTCGCTGCAACCGGATGCCAATTGGCTGCGACTTGCCTAGCACTTCCGGCAAGCCAGCGCAACGGGCCCGTCGTCCCTCCCCCGGCCGGTCGGCTGGAAATTTGATTTGCTTTCACTTTTGCTGGCGTTTTCGGTTGCCAGCATTGGTGGCGTGCTTGTTTGCTGCAACCGAATGCGAATTGGCTACGACTTGCCCAGCACTTCCGATAAACCAGCGCAACGGGCCCGTCGTGCCTCCCCCGGCCGATCGGCTCAGAAGGTGATTTCCTATAATTTTTGCGGGCATTTCAGGTTGCCAGCATTGGTGGCGTGGTTGTCTGCTGCAACCGAATGCAAATTGGCTACCACTTGCCTAGCACTTCCGGCAAGCCAACGCAACGGGCCCGTCGTCCCTCCCCGGCCGATCGGCTCGAAATGTGATTTCCTTTCATTTTTGCAGGCGTTTTCAGCTGCTAGCATTGGTGGCCTACTTGTTTGTTGCAACCAAAAACAAATTGCCTACCAATTGCCCACCACTTTCGGCACGACCACGCCACGGGCCCGTTCGTCCCTCCCTCCACCGATCGGCTCGAAGGACGGTGTTTTTTTTGTTCATGCGTGTGTTTTCGGCTGTTAACATTCATGGCATGTTTGTTTATTGCAATAAAAAACAAATTGGCCACCACTTGCCCGCCGCTTTCGTCAAGCCTACGCCACGGGCCCGTTCGGCCAACTCAACGGGCCCGTTGTCCCTCCCTCCGCCCGTTCTCCCCCCATCCGCCTTTGCACTAAGAGGATAGGCATCCGTTCTCCAACCTATGTGCTGGCAGCGCAACGGGCACATGCTGCCAGCGCAACGGGCCCATCATCCCTCCCTCGGCCGATAGGCTCGAAATGCGATTTCCTTTCATTTTTGCCAGCATTTTCGGTTGCTCGCATCGGTGGCATGCTTGTTCTTTGCAACCGAATGCAAATTGGCTATCACTTGCCTGGCACTTCCAGCAAGCCTACAGCACGGGGCCGTCGTGCCTCCCTCGGCCAATCGACTCAAAAGGTGATTTCCTTTGGTTTTTGCAAGCGTTTTCGATTGCTAGCATTGGTGGCGTGGGTTTGTGCCTTATTGCCCTTCATTCGCTAATTGGGATGGATATGCATGCCTTGACCGTCGTTCATTTGCCAACCGCATGCTAATAGTCGTTAGCCCATCTGGCATGACTAGTCCTTAATTACCATTTACCCAACTAAGTGCTAATTAATGTTAACCCATTCGGTATGACTATGCCCTTCATCGCCTTCCATTAGCCGAGCAACTAATGCTGGCCTATAATAAGGTAGCAAATGACCAAAGTTCCAAAAACTATTGCCATTGCACGACCATAGTAAGATGGTCATCGTAGATATCATATGATATTAATGGTGAAGAGAAAAAAAAAATGGCGTTAGTGGTATTTGAACCCAAGACCAATCAATAAAATTAAAATAACTTAACCATTCAATCTACCAATTAATTTTTGTTATGCTCTCTACTGATATATTATATGTATCATTTTATCATATAATGTCAACATAGCCGTCAATTAATGCACAAATCCATTCTTCTTAATGGGAAGGTTATCCCCTTCAGTGGAAATTAGAAAATGATTTCTCTAACCTCAAGAAAATATTGTCGAAAGTTGTCAAAAATCCAAAAACCTTAGATTTAGGCCAAAATAAAATGTTTTTGGGGCCAAAACGGGACCAAACCGCCCTTTTGTTTTTGCAGGCATTTTCGATTGCTAGCATTGGTGGCGTGGTTGGTTGTTGCAACCGAATGCAAATTGGCTACGACTTGCCCAGCACTTCCGACAGGCCAACGCAACGGGCCCGTCGTGCCTCCCCCGGCCGATCGGCTCGGAAGGTGATTTCCTGTAATTTTTGCGGGCATTTTAGGTTGCTAGCATTGGTGGCGTGGTTGTCTGCTGCAACCGGATGCAAATTGGCTACCACTTGCCTAGCACTTCCGGCAAGCCAGCGAGACGGGCCCGTCGTGCTTCCCCCGGCCGATCGGCTCGAAATGTGATTTCCT
>CANTUT010001866.1:2500-20000 GCA_947687605.1 Reutealis trisperma | reverse complement strand
ATGAACATTTAAATGTCCTTCAAAAGTAAGTAAATAAACCCGAAACATATAAAATGCAGTTAATCCGGCTGTGAAACAAGCTATTATTGCGAAAATAGGTGAATACAACCAACTATCATTAAGAATTTCATCTTTGGACCAAAAACAAGCGAAAGGTGGAATACCACAAAGAGAAAGCGTTCCTAATAAAAAAGCAGTTTTTGTAATTGGAATATTTTTTGTTAAACCACCCATCAGAACCATATTTTGACTCTTATCTGGCGAATACCCAACAATAGCTTCCATTGAATGAATAATGGATCCAGACCCTAAAAACAACAATGCTTTCGAATAGGCATGAGTAATCAAATGAAATAAAGCGACTCGATAAGACCCCATACCTAGGGCTAACATCATATAACCCAATTGAGACATTGTAGAATAGGCTAAACTTCTCTTAATATCTTTTTGAGCAAGAGCTAAAGTAGCTCCTAAAAATACTGTTATTATACCTATCAAAGCAATTAGATTCATTATGTAAGGTATGACTACGAAAAGAGGAAAAAGTCGAGCTACAAGAAAAATTCCCGCCGATACCATAGTAGCAGCATGTATCAGAGCCGAAATAGGAGTAGGCCCTTCCATGGCATCCGGTAACCATACATGAAGAGGAAATTGCGCCGATTTCGCAATTGCGCCGGAAAATAATAGAAAGGCACACAAAGTAACAAATAAAAAATTAACCCGATTATTATAAACAAGGTTATTGAATATTTTAAACAAATCCCGAAATTCGAAACTGCCTGTTATCCAATAAAAACCTAAAATTCCTAATAATAAACCAAAATCCCCTACACGATTAGTTACAAACGCTTTTTGACAAGCATTCGATGCAATAGGTCGTGTGAACCAAAAACCTATTAATAGATAAGAACACATTCCAACCAATTCCCAAAAAATATAAATTTGTATCAAATTAGAGCTAGTAACTAATCCCAACATTGAAGTATTGAAAAAACTCATATAAGCAAAAAATCTCAAATAGCCTTGATCATGAGACATATAATTGTCACTATAAAAAAGAACCAAAATTCCAACTGCAGTAATTAATACTACCAAAATAGAAGTAAGTGGGTCAATCAAGTATCCGAACTCTAAAGAAAAATCGTTATTGATAGTCCATGACCATATACATTGATAAATAAAACTGCTATTTATTTGATGAATAGACAGAGCGATTGAAAAAATCATGACTATACTTAACAAAAAAATGCTGGGAAAAGCCCCCATACGACGAAGTTTTTTTGTTGCTACCGGAAAAAGTAGGAGTCCCACTCCTATTAACATAGGGACTGGGAATGTAACGAAAGATATGATCCATGAATATTGATATATTTGTTCCATAAAAAACTTTTTTAATTAATAATTAATTGTTTCTTGTTTCTGATTCATCGGCTCTTATATCTTTTTAATTTTAAATAAGTCAGTCAATATCAATAATAATAAAATAAAAATATGTAAAACTAAAATTGAATTTTCTATTCTTAATTATTCTTATTCTAAATTTTTCTTTTCCAAAATACTTCACATATTTAAATCAAAAAGTTAGAATTGGTCAAATAAAAATACTAGTGAAAAAAAAAAAAGACTTATTCTACAAAAAATTTTATTATTATTATTAATTTTATTATTATTAAATTAATTACTTATACTTATTATTAATTACATAATTACAAGGTTTTATATACATAACGAAAAGTAAAGGATTATAAAGTAATATTTTTTATTTTGATAGGGAATAATAAAAAAAAAAGAGGGTTTTACCAGATTTTTAGTGAATCCAATAAACTAAGTAATTTTTATTTTAATTCCTTTATTCAGAATCATTAACTACTGCATTTTGGAATGGATTTATTGTCTTTCATTATATTTGCAGAAAACACTATGATATTTGACACTTTTCCTTTACTAGGATAAAAAGAAAGAATTACTAAAAACTTTTTATTTAACAAATTAATTAATAGTCTCGTTCGAATTTGAAAATTGAATTTCAATTAGATATACTTTTTCTTCGAGTTTGACCAATTACTAGAAAAAGAAGTTAAAGTTTTTTTTTATTAGGATAAATAACAATTTTAGGATAAATAAAATTGAGATTCTTAAACTTTATTGATGTATTTTATTCCACGTATACATGGAATATAACGAAAAAAGACAAAAAAAAAGAAAGGGATAGGCTTCTTTTATGTTACGAATTTTTTGTTACGAAAAGAGGAAAATTTACAAACTAAATATATAGAATAAGGAAATATATAATAATATATAGTAAAGAACGGTTTTTTTTTAACAATAAATGTCTTTCACATCCAACTATAACAATAAAAAACTTCTTTATTTTTGAATGGCAGTTCCAAAAAAGCGTACTTCTATATCCAAAAAGCGTATTCGAAAAAATATTTGGAAAAAGAAGGGATATTGGGTAGTATTGAAGGCTTTTTCATTAGCGAAATCCCTTTCTACAGGTAATTCAAAAAGTTTTTTGTGTGCGACAAATAAAAAATTAAAGGTTGGAATAATCTGATTTGACTTGACATGAGAAAAGGTCGAATTTTTTTTTATTATTGCTAATTTATGTTAGAATTTCTAATATAAAATATATAAAACTAAAATATATAATGATTTCCATTCTTTTTTTTTTTTTTATGTTTTGAACTAATCAATATTAAATTGAACTACTTTTGCTTTTTATCGTGTGTAGCATAAAGAATTCTTTTGTCTATTGAATTCTAAAAATGATACTTTTTTTGCAAACAAAAAAGAAAAAAAAAAGGTACAAAGTTTCACCGTTCTTTTTATTGTTAGGATCTTTTATCATGTTCAGGATGGGGATTATTATTTTCCCCATCGACTCATTTGTCACAATCACAATAAAAAATATTCATAAGTTTTATCTTTTTTATATTTATACTATTTGAATATATATAAAGCAGATCTTTGAATGATCTACTTTAATAATATGCTTGGACTTGAAAATGGATCAAGGTATATATTAAATTAGACAGGATTTTTTTTAGTACGGAGTAGAACTCAAAATTTTTTTTTGTTTGTTATGTCCAGATCAATACCTAATTGGGTTGTTAAATCCTAACACAAATTCTCTCCACAATAAACACCTAACCAATAAAATATTTTCATAAATCTCTTGACTGTAAAACCGTAATCAAAAAAAAAAAAATTCGATTTTTTTTTTTCATTATTAAATAAAATTTTCTTCATTAATTTGAATGTTTCCTAAAAAATATTATATTGAATTGACTCCTTCAAACTCGACTATTAAATAACAATCGATTATTATGATTTCGAGCAAGCCGCTATGGTGAAATCGGTAGACACGCTGCTCTTAGGAAGCAGTGCTAGAGCATCTCGGTTCGAGTCCGAGTAGCGGCATAACTTCCTGTAATTTTCAAAAAGATACAATAAATCCTATAATGAATTCAATTCCTGATTTCAATCCCATATAATTAGAACCCCCCTTTTATTTATATTTAAAAAATTTTATGATATTTTCGACTTTAGAACATATATTAACTCATATATCTTTTTCGGTCGTGTCAATTGTAATTACAATTCATTTGATAACCTTATTAGTTGATGAATTCGTAGAACTATATGATTCGTCAGAAAAGGGCATGATAATTACTTTTTTCTGTATAACAGGATTATTAGTTACTCGTTGGATTTTGGGGGGCCATTTACCATTAAGTGATTTATATGAATCATTAATCTTTCTTTCATGGGCTTTTTCCATTATTCATATGGTTCCGTATTTTAAAAAACAAAAAAATTATTTAAGCGCAATAACCGCGCCAAGTACTTTTTTTACCCAAGGGTTTACTACTTCAGGTCTTTTAACTGACATGCATCACTCCGAAATCTTAGTGCCTGCTCTTCAATCCCAGTGGTTAATGATGCACGTAAGTATGATGATATTGGGCTATGCAGCTCTTTTGTGTGGATCATTATTATCAGTAGCATTTCTAGTAATCACATTTCGAAAAATCATAAGAATTGTTTATAAAACCAATAATTTATTAAATCATTCATTTTCCTTTAGTGAGATACAATATATGACAGAAAGAAAGAATGTTTTAAGACATATTTCTTTTCTTTCTTCTATTTCTAGGAATTATTACAAGTTTCAATTGATTCAACAATTAGATGACTGGGGTTATCGTATTATAAGTATAGGATTTATCTTTTTAACCATGGGTATTCTTTCGGGAGCAGTCTGGGCTAATGAAGCGTGGGGATCGTATTGGAATTGGGACCCAAAGGAAACTTGGGCATTTATTACGTGGACCATATTCGCGATTTATTTTCATACTCGAACAAATAAAAATTGGGAGGGTTTAAATTCCGCAATTGTTGCTTCTATCGGTTTTCTTATAATTTGGATATGTTATTTTGGCGTTAATCTATTAGGAATAGGATTGCATAGTTATGGTTCATTTATATTAACAATTAACATCTAATTTAGCAATTAACATTTAATTGCATTAAAGATTAAAGAAAGGGTCTGATGAATGCAACTTTATAGGACAGCAAAGCATATATACAAAAAAACTTCAGGTAAGCCGTTGAGAACCTTTTGAATCGCCATATTACTTGATTCAAAAAGTTCTCACAAATGCCAAAAAATTTTTGTTACAATTCATTTTTTTTAACTTAAATTTAAGAGACGAAAAAAGAAGTTTTTTTCGTTGTATAACATAACGATTTTTCTTTTTTAAAAATCATAGGATTTCTTTTTTGCTTTTTTGTTTTATTTAGAAAAACTATCTATAAAAATAATTAGATAGAATAGCTTCGACTCTGTCAATTGATAATGAGAAAACGAAATCCGGATAAATACCAATACCTATTACAGGCAGAAGGATAGCGATCGAAATAAATAACTCGCGCGGTCCAGAATCAAAAAAATAAGAGTTTGGGGCATTAAACAGCCTGTATCCATAGAACATCTGGCGTAACATAGATAATAAATAAATAGGAGTTAATATAATTCCAACTCCCATTACAAAAGTAATTAAAATTTTTGACATTAAAAGATATTTTTGGCCGGCAATTATTCCAAAAAAGACTATCAATTCCGCAAAAAAACCGCTCATGCCCGGTAATGCAAGGGAAGCTAGTGATAAGATACTGAATGTCGTGAATATTTTTGGCATTGGGGTAGCCATTCCGCCCATTTCGTCAAGATAAACACGACGTATTCTATCATAACCCGTTCCTGCCAAGAAAAAAAGTGCAGCGCCAATAAATCCATGTGATATGATTTGTAAAATAGCTCCGTTGAGTCCCATATCACTTATAGAGCAAATCCCTATAATTATGAAACCCATATGAGATACAGAAGAATAGGCTATTCTTTTTTTTAAATTTCGTTGGCCGGGAGATGTTGAAGCTGCATAGATTATTTGTATTACGCCTACTATTATCAACCAGGGAGAAAAGATAGAATGAGCGTGAGGTAATAATTCCATATTGATTCGAACCAACCCATATGCCCCCATTTTTAATAAGATTCCGGCTAGAAGCATACAAGTACTGTAATGCGCTTCCCCATGGGTGTCTGGTAACCATGTATGTAAGGGTATAATCGGCAATTTGACAGCAAAAGCAATAAGAAATCCAATATAGAAAAATATTTCTAGTGCCACAGGATATGATTGATTGACTGATGTTTCAAAATTGAATCTTGGTTCATTGGATCCATATAAAGCGATACCTAAAGCTCCCATTAATAAAAAAATGGAACCCCCTGCAGTATACAAAATAAACTTTGTAGCTGAATACAGACGTTTCTTTCCCCCCCACATCAATAGAAGTAGATAAACGGGAATTAATTCTAACTCCCACATGATAAAAAAAAGTAAAAGGTCTTGAGAAGAAAATAATCCTATTTGACCACTATACATTGCTAACATCAGAAAATGGAATAATCGGGAATCCCGAGTAATTGGCCGAGCCGCTAAAGTAGCTAAAGTGGTGATAAATCCTGTCAGTAAAATAGGTCCTAAAGAAAATCCATCTATTCCCAATCTCCAGTAAAAATCAAAAAATTTGATCCATTTATAATCTTCTGTTAATTGGATTAATGGATCGTCCAATTGGAAATAATAAGAGAACGCATAAGTCATTAAAAGGAGCTCTAAGACGCATATACCTGAGGTATACCACCTAATTACCTTATTTCCTTTATGAGGCAAAAGGAAAATTAAAAAACCCGCGGATATCGGAAAAACTACAAATGTTGTTAACCAAGGAAAAGAATTCGTGGTAAAGACAAGATACACTTGGACTAAAAAAACCCGTGCGCGAAAACATAATATATATATATATTTTATTATTTTTTCGAGTACGGGTTTTTGTCGGTAAACAAAAAATCAAATAGATTCAAGTGGGTTTTTCTGGAAAGTATCAATAAGCTAGACCCATGCTTCGAGTTGTTTCATGCCATAAATAAACTCGAACACTCAAGAAATCTGTCGGACAGGCGGATTCACATCTCTTACAACCCACGCAGTCCTCTGTTCTTGGAGCAGAAGCAATTTGCTTAGATTTACATCCATCCCAAGGTATCATTTCTAATACATCTGTGGGGCAGGCTCGGACACATTGAGTACACCCTATACATGTATCATAAATCTTTACTGAATGTGACATTGGATTTCTAATTTTTTAACGTCATAAAAATTCAATCTAGTAAATTTCTAAATGAATCATTATATATTTAGACACCAGACGAATCAATGATTTAGCAGAATTTTCTTATTTAATTCTGGATCGACTCATGAGATAGAGTAGAGCCAAGATACTTTCATTTCTTACGTTTTCACAAACATGATCCGTAAGTTACGTATCATACATGCCAACTCGAATTAATGGATATGAAAATTCTATTTTATATTATTAATACTACTTATTCAACAAATTCGATTGATTGATACGGGTTGATTTTCTGTTACGATAAATTGACGAAACAATAGCCAGTCCAATAGCTGCTTCAGCGGCTGCGATAGCTATAACAAAAATTGAAAAAATATTTCCTTTTAATTGACGACTATCAAAAAAATCAGAAAATGTTACAAAATTTATATTAACTGCATTCAGTATAAGTTCAAGACACATAAGGGCTCTAACCATATTTCGACTCGTGATCAACCCATAGATACCGATAGAAAATAAATAGGCACTCAAAACAAGTACATGTTCGAGCATCATTGACCAACTCCTTATAGTTTTCGATTTTTTTTTTCAATATGAACAACAATTCAACATCAACAGATTGGATTGACTAGAATAAGAATATCACAAGTACAGAACAAAGAAATATATGGATAATAAATCAAGTTTATACATAAATAAGCTTTAAATAGAATTGAAGAAAAATAGATGTAATAACATAAAGTGTAATTTGAATTGCGATTATTAATTCTAAAGATTTATTACTGACGAGCCACAGCAATCGCACCTATCAAAGCAACTAAAAGAATTATTGAAATGAATTCAAACGGAAGAAAAAAATCTGTTGATAAATGAATTCCAATTTGTTGACCATTACTTATCAAATCTTGTTCTATAATCTGATTTGTTCTTGTAGTCCAAATAATCCCGTACCATGACGTATCTGGAACAATAGTAATTAGTGAAACAAAAATGCTTGTACAAACTACGGAAGTAACCCCGTTTCCAACAGTCCAAAGATTCAAATTTTTGTAATATTCTGAACCATTCATGAACATCACGGCAAATAGAATTAAAACATTTATAGCTCCCACATAAATAAGGAGCTGTGCAGCAGCTACAAAATGAGAGTTTGATAAAATATAGAATAAAGATATACAAACAAGAACGAATCCCAACGAAAAGGCAGAATAAATTGGGTTGGTAAGTAATACCACTCCCAGACCTCCTAATATAAGACCTAATCCCAGAAAAACTAAAAGAAAATCATGTATTAGTCCAGGCAAATCCATTGCACGTAAAATAAGAGATAAAAACTTTTGAATTGTTTTTTCATGACCTTATTGACTTGAGCAGGAAAAACTTTTTTATAATAGGTTCTTAATTAAATTAAACCCTAAATGGGGTAAATTACTATAGGTACAGCTATTGTACTAATCTCATTCTTTCTCGAAAAAGGCATTATAAATCTAAATTTCATTTTCGAAAAAATTATGGATAGAATTACAGATATATTAATCTCATAGATTTTCAATCCAAATTTAGCCGCGATGCTATTCTCATCAATCAATCAAATCATTGTACTTTTTGTAGTTAGTGACCAAGAAAAATGAAAGAAATCCCATTTCATCCCTTTCGATCAAAACTAAATTTTAGTTTAAAAATTGTACTTTTTAATTAATCAAGGCGGTTTACCTATTTTTTTTTGGAGTTGAATTCAAAATTGTTCGAATTGTATAATCGTCAACTACTGGCGTTGGTAAACGACCTAAAGCAATTTGATTATAATTCAATTCGTGACGATCATAAGTAGAAAGTTCATATTCTTCAGTCATTGATAAACAATTTGTTGGACAATACTCAACACAGTTGCCACAAAATATACAGATTCCAAAATCAATACTGTAATTAAGCAACCCTTTCTTTCGAATGTCAGTTTCCAATTGCCAATTAACAACAGGTAGATCTATAGGACATACACGAACACATACTTCACAAGCAATGCATTTATCAAATTCAAAATGGATTCGACCGCGGAAACGCTCTGATGTGATTAATTTTTCATAAGGATATTGAATAGTTACAGGTAAACGGTTTGCATGGGATAAGGTAACTATGAAACTTTGACCAATGTACCTTGCAGCTCGTATGGTTTGTTGCCCATAATTCATGAACCCAGTTACCATGGGAAACATATCGTGAATATTTATGAATAATTTTATGTTTGTTTTTTTCTCTTGTTTGAAGACAAATCATGAATATAGAAAAAATATTCTTTTATTAATCTTTTATAGTGAAAGGAGTTGGAAAGAGGTTGTTAATAATAAATTACCGAGAGAAATAGGTAAAAGAAATTTCCATCCAAGATTTAAAAGTTGGTCCATTCTTAGTCTAGGTAAAGTCCATCTTGTTGAAATAGGAATGAACAAGAACAAATAAGTTTTAACCAATGTAATAAAGATACCAATTGTTGTTCCAAAAACTCCACCTATTTTATTATTTTCAAAAAGCGCAGGAACGAATATATACGGAATAGAAATATTCCAACCACCCAAGTAAAGAACTGTTACAAATAATGAAGAAACTAATAAGTTTACATAGGAAGCAATATAAAATAAACCAAATTTGATACCCGAATATTCGGTTTGATAACCTGCTACTAATTCTTCTTCTGCTTCTGGTAAATCAAAAGGTAATCTTTCGCATTCTGCTAGAGAAGAGATAAAAAAAATGATAAATCCTATAGGTTGACGCCACAAATTCCATCCCCCAAAACCAGATTTTGATTGTGCCTCAACTATATCAACTGTACTTGAACTGTTAGATAATTATAGTCGGTGATAACATCACTGTTCTCATCGCTATTACAGAACCGTACATGAGATTCTCATCTCATACGGCTCCTCGAAGGCTATAAATAAATAAATTTAAAGATCGTATTATTTATTTTGATATATTTGTAGAATAGATAGGATCAAAACCAAATCTATCGACGTTCCCAAATTCGAGCAATGAAATTCTATCTGTTATAATACTAAAAAAAAAGTACTTCTGAATTGATCTCATCCTTTACTTTAAAAATTTCAATTTTTCTTTCTTGAGTAATAACTTAAATCCTTCAATAAAATACTCTTAGTAAAAAGGAAAATATTCCTTGTAAAAATCCCAATAGATATTTCAACCTATCGTTTTCGATTACGAATTAGATATTTCGAATTATGACATGAATTCCATCTCTGTGAATATCGGTATAGGAAAAAAGAAGAAAAAAAGATTACTTTTTTCTATTGTAATTAGAGTCTTTTTTTTTTTCGTTCCTATTCTTCTTTCTGAATTCTTCTTTCTGAAAAAAAGAAAAGGGGATTCAAAAAGGAAAGGATTATTTCGTTCCTGATAGTTATTTCTTTAATCGGTGGGTAGGAGCATACTCTGGGTCGGAATCATGGGGAGTACTTCCTGATCATTTCTACCAACTTAAAGCCCCAATTAATATACTTTTATATTATGCCAAAATATCCTTTTAGATAATTTTAAAAATCTCTATTACTAATCCTTTGTGTATCTTGGTGTTCCTAACCATCCACTCATTTTTGCTCAATCACCCGTTAGCATTATGGTAATACATATAAATGATAGTGACAACTCAATGCGGTTGATCTTTTGAGCCCGCTTCAAGCCAGGATGACTAATCAACCAATATTGGGGCGAACGGTCTTTTTTTCTTATGTTTATTTCTGTTTTACTCTTGTACATAGGAAACGAGTCTCAATTTTTTACTGCAAATTTAGAAGTTGTTTTCTTTCACTCATATAACTATCCAATTTAGTTCATCAACCCCAATGATGAATAAAAAATGAAGATATCTATTCAATTCATTTCGCCTTCTTCCTAAAAAGAAAGGAATAGGGAAAAGTTTATGTTTCAACGAATCACACGTAGAGATATGGATAATACACAAAGAGTTAAAGGTATTTCATAACTAATTGATTGAGCAGCAGCTCGTAGACCACCTAAAAAGGAATATTTATTATTTGATCCATATCCTGACATAAGAAGTCCAACGGGAGCAATACTTGAAATGGCAATCCATAAAAAAACACCAATATTTAGATCAGTTAATACAAAGTGATAACCAAAAGGAATTACTGAATAGCTTAATAGAGTTGATATGACTGCTATGGATGGTCCGATATTGAATAAACGAGTATCCCCCCTAGATGGAAAAAGATTTTCTTTGAAAAGTAGTTTTGTTCCATCTGCTAGAGCTTGAAGAACTCCTAAAGGACCGGCATATTCAGGTCCAATACGTTGTTGTATCCCTGCAGCTATTTCTCTTTCTAACCATACAATTACTAGTATGCCTATCGTGATTCCCAATACAAGAGTCAAAATAGGGACAAACACCCATATAATTCCATAGACCTCGTTTAAGGATTCTAATCTAGAAAAAGAATTGATAGCTTGTACTTCTGTTGTATCAATTATCATTTCAACGGTCAACTTCTCCCATAATGATATCTATACTACCTAGTATTGTCATAATATCGGCCAATTTCATTCTTTTAACTAATTCAGGAAGAATTTGCAAATTGATAAAACCCGGCGGGCGAATTTTCCATCTCCAAGGAAACCCGCTCTGATCCCCTATCAGAAAAATTCCCAATTCTCCTTTTGGGGCTTCGACTCTCACATAAAGTTCTTGTTTCGGTAATTCAAAAGTAGGAGAAGTTTTTTTACTAATGAATCGATATTCGAAATCGTTCCATTCTGGACCCCTTTCTTTATCAAAACGTCGGATTTCTAAATTTTCATAGGGCCCCCCCGGAATTCCTTCCAGAGCCTGTTGAATAATTTTTATAGATTCCATCATTTCACCAATTCGGACTAAATAACGAGCTAATGAATCTCCTTCTTTTTGCCACTGGACTTCCCAATCAAATTCGTCGTAACACTCATAATGATCAACTTTACGAAGATCCCATTGTACTCCAGAAGCTCGTAGCATTGGTCCCGATAACCCCCAATTTATTGCTTCTTCTGTACCAAGAATACCTACTCCTTCAACTCGTTCTAAAAAAATAGGATTTCGCGTAATAAGTTTTTGATATTCAGCAACTCCTATTAAAAAAAAATCGCAAAAATCCAAACATTTATCTATCCAGCCATGAGGTAGATCAGCCGCTACCCCCCCGATACGAAAAAAATTATGCATCATTCTCATACCAGTGGCAGCTTCGAATAAATCATATACTAACTCTCTCTCTCTAAAAATATAGAAGAAAGGGGTCTGTGCCCCAATATCTGCCATAAAAGGGCCAAGCCATAACAAATGAGAAGCTATACGACTCAATTCCAACATAATTACTCTGATATAGCCAGCTCTTTTAGGTACTTGAATATTTCCTAACAGTTCTGGACCATTCACTGTTATTGCTTCGGTGAACATAGTAGCCAAATAATCCCAACGTGTTACATAGGGCAAATATTGTATAATTGTTCGATTTTCCGCAATTTTTTCCATTCCTCTGTGTAAATAACCTAATATTGGTTCACAGTCAACAACATCTTCGCCGTCTAGAGTAACGATGAGTCGAAGAACACCGTGCATTGATGGGTGATGGGGACCCATATTGACTATCATAAGGTCTTTTCGTGTAGCTGGTACTTTCATAGGGATTTCCTCGATTTATTCTTCCATGAATTACGGAAAACAAAAAAAGTTCATCTCAAGATCTAATAAATCAAATAATTCAAAAAAATTCGTCAAATTAACGAGTTTTTGACTCCCGAATATCCAACCGGCTAATTAATTCTTTATAATGTATTCTATTTTTCTTTGCTAAATAAGACAGCAATCGTTGACGTTTTCCTAGAATTTTTCGCAAACCTCTCTGGGATAAATAGTCTTTTCTATGCAATTCCAAATGTGAAGTAAGTCTTCGTATCTTATTAGTGAAACTTACTATTTGAAATTCAACAGATCCCTTATTTTCGTCTTTTTTTTCTTGTGAAATAACGGAAATGAATGAATTTTTTACCATAAAATAAGTACCCCTTTTTTTTTTAGTTTAAGATATTTTTTATTGATCAGTAATAATAGAAAATGGAAATAATAATATCAGTTCATTTTAATTTGGTATACACAAAAATCTTTCTTTGCTAGTAATTCAAAAATTTGTCAAATAAAATTTATCATTAATCAATCCAATTTTTTTTATTCGGTTATGTTATAGATATAAGGTTATGTTATAGATATAAAAAGGATGGTCTATTGTTTCGACTTACAAAAGAGAAAAAAAAATTCATTTCTAGATCTAATTGATACATGATTGAATTCCATGTACCAGAATGGAATATGGAGTGTAAAAGAATGACGTGTCCATCTCTTTGTTTTCATATACTAGATCAGATATCCTATGGGATATATGAAAAATGCACCCTTAACTAAAACTAAAATTTCAACCTTGGATATATATATATTCTTACCATACTGAAACGACTGGCATTGTTAGTATCGAACCAATAACGATTCATACAAGCTAAATCTTCTAGTCGAAAATTGGGCCAAAGAAAAAATTTGAATTTAATTAGTTTATTTTTATCTCTATCAAAATGTTTGCTTTTATCCAAAATGGAACCACTGTTATTACCATTGAAAATTTCTGTATTTATATAAATATCATTTTGATTTTTAAAATTGAAAGAAGTTAGAATTCTTAATTCTCTACGACGCTTAGGGGATAAAATATTTTCAGGAACAAGTAAATCATAATCTTTTTTGTCTCTATCTCCAATTAGACTTTGATGTCTTTCAATAGATTCGATAAATTTCTTTTTATCAACATAGATTTTTTCTCTGTAATTTTTGATTAATTTGTTGTTTGTTCTTATGAACTAATAAGATACCTACCTTTTGATACAAAAAAAATTGGCTATCATTTTTTACTGACAGACGAAGAGGTTCGATAATTAATATCCCCTTTTTTATCAATTCTGTAAGAGTTAAATCTTTCTGAACCATCATAATACTCAGACTTATTTCTTGCCTTTGAATAGAAGATATAAGAATTTCTCGTGGATTTGTCAGTCTAAGCAGAAGACAATATACTTTGATATTATTGATTATTTTTTGATTTAAAGAACCGTTCCATCTTAATTGAAAACATAAATATCGTTTTAGGAAGAAATCAAGCTCTACTTCCGTATGACTTTTGTTTTGTTTTTTATTTCTATGTTTTTTCATATCTAATCCCATATAATCTTCTTCAATATCTTTTTCTTGATTTGCGAAAACTGATCCAAAGTCCATCTGGTCTTCGGATTCTTTTTCTTCGTGATTTCGATTCTCTAATTCAATGAATTTTTTTTCATTCGAGGATATAGATAGAAAAGGATTGCCATTTTTCTTCCCCTTGATTTTCTTATTTTTACTAATATTTTCATTTCGATGAAAATTGAAAAGAAGAAATTGGATGGGTATCACCCATGGTTTTATCTTATATGTGTTATAAAGTATCACAAATTTTTGAAAGAACCAAAGTTCAAAATTTGATATGAGACGATTTTGTATTTCTTCATTCATTCCCATCCAATCAAAAAGGTTTTTTTTTTGGATTGGATGAATTGACTTCTTGATCTTGGTGAATTGTAAGAAAAAAGAGATTTTTCTTATCAATTTTATCAATTATTTGATACTTATTAGTCCTAATCTTAGTATTTTTTTTATCTTTGCTTCCGATATCGATCCAGGAATCAATATCGACCTTCTTTCTAAGACAAAAATTGAGAATTCTCCAATCAAAATATTTTCTATCCGGGCTTTTCTCCATATCGATAATATCATCTTCCGCTAGATAATTATTGATAGGAATACTTTCTAATATTTCAAATAATTTTCTTTTATTTGTGTTGTAATTATAAGAAATCTCTTGTTTATTATTTACTTGTACTAGGGATCCGTAAATATATGAGTCCTTCTTTTTTTCATAATTAATAGATTTATATGATAAAAGATTATATCTATAGTGTTTTTTGAAATTATCTTTTTGATTCGGCAATGAGTCTGCCTCAAAATCATTTTCTTTTTCGTAATGAATTAATTGGTCTTTTTCATATAAATTCCATTTTTTATTTCGAACCATATGGTGTTGATCGATTCTATTTCGCCATTTTTTCGGTATTAATCTAGACCATCTAATTTGAGCTAAATCGTATTTATATTGATAATGACTCCTTAACCAGCTTTTCCATTGATCCATTACAAAATTTCTAAATTTTTTATCTTTTAATTCGGAATTAAAAAATCCTTGGTCTTTAAAATAATCCTTTATTTCATTCTTAAGAAAAAGGCCATGATATTGAAGGATAGATCTTAACTTATATAAGTTAATAATTTTGATTTGTGATAATTTGTAAAGTACATATGCTTGTGACAAGGAGGATATATCACACTGTGAATTTTTATTAATAACAGAAATATTACTATTATTAAGTGACTGTTTTATAATCGAAATAAAGTGAATTGTATTTTGATTTGTTTTATCAATTTTTTTCGTGATTTTTTTCATTATTGTAAATGTATTCAGAAATTTTTTTTTTTGTTGATTCAAGAAAAAACTGTACATTAATCCTCGGAATATTAATGATACCTAAAAAGATATCTATGTATATCTTTTTAATCAAAAATTTTATAAAAAAATGGAATTTATGCGATAATCGAGCATTCCATCTTTTTAATATCTGTGAAAGATTTTTTGATGATTTTAAACTTTTACCATTATAACTTATTTTGTTAGGACTAATATTTATTTCTGAGGTTCTAATTTGAGTTTCCTTTTCTTTTGTAATTTTTTCTATTTGATTTATGATTATCTTTCTTCTAGAAGAAAGATCTTTCATTTTTTTTTCTGTCAATGAATAATTTATCCAAGCCGTAGATCGAATTGGGGTAGACAATTTCTGAATCGTCCCGTTATTTTTATTGATTGTCGAATCTTTTTTAGTTTCATCCACCAATTCATATACTTTTCTAAATCCAGATAATAAAATTGGATTTCTTTTTGAGTTGGAAAGTTTGTTTATTATTTCTTTTCGAAAAAAAATGTTTTTGATGACCCGGTTTTTTTTTTCTTTTGATAATTTTAGAAAAAATTTTCTTCTTTCTTCTAAAATTGTTATAACTCGAAAACTTTTTTTTTTCATTTTTCTAATTTTTTTTTCGAGTTTTTTAAAAATAGGTTCAAAGAGGGAAAGCCGTTTTCGGGGAGAACCAAAAGGCAGTTCCGCTTCCATTCCCCAAACTGTTAAAAAACAAAAATCATTTTTTTGTGTTTTCTTTTTCATTGGATCTTTGTGAGGGAATTTTAACTTAGATCTGTGCCAAGGTTTTAGACGAAAAGGAAATAGGATCTTTATTTGAATCCCGTCTGTTAACCAGTTTTTCGGAAATTCTTTTTCTGATAATTGAACTCCGTTATAGGTGCATTTAACATGCATTTCTCTACTCCAATCTTTTAAATCCTCGGACCATTCGGGAATTTGAAAAAATAGTATACGAGTGGTATTTTTGGTTATTATTAATGAGGGTAATATAATATATTTTCTAAGAATCGATTGGGTTACTAAAACACAACCTCTTATTACTTGAGCAAAAAGAATGCTATCCCAGGCTTCGGCTATTTCTATCCGAGTTTTTTCCTCTCTTTTGTTGTCTTCTCGTTTGTCCTCTTCTTTTTTCTTACTTTCTTTTGTTTTTTTTTCTGTATAAGTATAATCCGAAATTGCGAATTCCGTGTTTTTACACATCCAATTTATAAATCTTGTTTTCATCAATTCTGAAATACCAAAAGAAAAAAAAAGAGATTTGTCTATTCTGTCCAAAAAAAGGGGAGAATGCACATTTGCTTGAAACAGTTCCAAAATAGGGGTTTTGCGTCTTTGTGCTCGCATGGATCCTTTTATTATGTCTCGACGAAAGTCTGATTGTTGTGAATAACGTATCAAAGTCACTTCGTCTATTTCATCCGAATTTGTTGTATCTTTGGTATTATTATAAGTATCAGTATTTTGTTGATTATCAGTAAAAATCACTACACGTTTGGCTTTTCGTGAACGAATTTCATGATCTTCGGCCAGGTTTTCTTCATTTTCTCCCTCTTGCTGTTCCAAATCATCAATTAATTTATATGACCATCGAGGAATTTGTTTACTTATTTCTTTTATTCCAATAGAATTATTTCTAATTGTTTTATTTTTTGGATTCGCGATAACTATATCAAATAAAAATTTGAAAATTTTTATTCGATTTTCTAAATCCATATCCACTTTTTCTTCTTTGTGATCTGGAAAAAAAGGAAGTCCCTTAAAATTGAAACTCGATCTTGATTTTCCGGCAAATTCATTAATTAAGTTTAAGAAATAAGCAATTTCTGTTGAAATTGATTTTACATCCATTTTTGGTTTAAATTCTTGATAATTTGTAATAAGAATAAAAAGAAAAAGATGAATTTTATTTATCCAAACCTTTTCTGTGGAATTTTTTATAAAAGTTTTCTTTAAACTTGAGGGTGAAAAAAAAAAATGGATTTTCCCGCGGTAGGACCCATTCAATAAGGGATCATATGTTTTAGGTAAGTACTCTTTTTTAGTTTTATCATTACACAATCTAGTCCTTTTTTCGAGTGTATTCGGAGTAAGATATTCCTTATCTAGAGCCTGGACTCTTTTTAGAAATTCATTACTTAGGCTTTTCTTTTTTTGTTCATTTTTCAAATTC
>CANTUT010001865.1:10000-82500 GCA_947687605.1 Reutealis trisperma | reverse complement strand
ATATATATATATATATATATATATATATATATATATATATTCATGTTTGGCTATATATCTAAATTTGGTTAAATTAAATTTAGGGTTGTTATTTTATTATGTAGCCAATTTTTATAGATTAGTGTTTAAATTTGCTCTGACCAGTACAAGCTATTGTCATGTCTGCCATTAACTTATAAATTGTTACAGACTGTAAATAGGAAGTAATTAGAAAGTAATTGTAGAGCTTAATTATAGGGATCCTAATTAGTATACCTTCCTAACTTAGAACCTATACTGTGTATATATATCTAATAGATTCCTCAATGAATAATATAAGAAAATTATCTCAGTTTACATGGTATCAGAGCCTTTTCTGGTCCATATGTGCTTCTATTTTTATTTCCATTTCTGAGGCTTCTGCCTCTATTTCTCTGGTTCCCTGTCTATAGACAGTAGGGTTTAGGTAACTGTTTAGGGCAGGTTTTAATTCTCCCCGTCAGCATAAAAGGAAGCACCACCCGCCGATTGGCCTGTCGATAAAGTCCAGTGACCGAAATCCAAGCGCGGGAGCCACACACGCCTCAATAAGAATTTATCATCAGACCACGCACCGGCGCGTGCAGGTTTGTCAGTCCCCAGAAAATTTTTCGATCTTCAGTTTTCGGTGCGTCTTGTCCTGTACTACACTCCTTTGTACCTGGTTGGGGCAGCATCCATTTGGGTGTGGGATTTCCTTTTGTGACAGTTTCGAGTGTTTGGGTTTTTGCTGTGTACTTAGTATTATGGCGGAAAAAAAATCGGTAATTATGTCTGATGTTATTCCTATGATGTTAAAGATAATGGAACATAAGCTTAATGGCTCCAATTATCTGGATTGGAGTAAAACGGTTCGTCTTTATTTGCGAAGTATCGACAAGGATAATCATATGACTGATGATCCCCCTAAGGAAGATGATTCTAGGCAAATGTGGCTAAGAGAGGATGCTCAAATTATTTTTGCAGATCCGAAATTCCATTGAAAGTGAGGTAATTGGTTTAATTAATCATTGTGAATTCGTCGAAGAGTTGTTAGAATATCTAGATTTTTTATATTCTGGGAAAGGAAATATTTTTTGCATTTATGAGGTGTGCAAAGCTTTCTATCGAGCAGAAAAACAAGATAAATCCCTTACAAGTTATTTTATAGATTTTAAGAAAACTTATGAAGAATTTGATATGTTGTTACCATTTAGTCTTGATGTGAAAGTTCAACAAAGCCAAAGGGAACAAATGGCTATCATGAGTTTTTTAGCTAGTCTCCCTTCTAAATTTAAGACTGCTAAATTTCAGATTCTTTCTAGTTTTGAGATCTCATCCTTACAAGATGTGTTTAGTAGGGTACTTTGCATAGAAAATTCTCCACCGGTTCAGTTCAATAGTGCCCTTGTCAGTAGATACAATGATTATGAGTCTGGGTGGTCACATTATAAAAATAATAACAAAGGAGGGGGATCACATGGGTTTGAGAACCGAGCTCCAGATTTAGGAGGAATTGTGTGTCATTATTGCCATAAGCTTGGACATATGAAGCGGGATTGTAGAAAACTTCATAATCGAACATAGAGAACTCATTCGGCATATATTGCATCCACTACTGAAACACCTAAAAAATCAATTCTTATCTCTGCAGATAATATGCCAAGTTCTCTCAGTACCAAGAATCATTAAAGTCTTCATCTACTCCAATCACTGTTATTGCTGATTCAGGTAAACCAAATACATGTCTTCTTTCCTCTTCCTCAAGATGGGTCATTGATTTTGGTTGCACAGATCACATGACAGGTAATCCTAGTCTCCTTTCCACTTTTCAATCACATGCATCTCTTTGTCAAGTTACTTTAGCTGATGGTTCAACTTCCTCTATCCTTGGTTATGGCACTGTCCATCCAACTCCATTACTTACTTTGAATTCTATATTAAGTCTACTAGGATTTGCATTCAATTTACTATCTGTGAGCAAACTTACTCGTGCCTTGAATTGTTTTATCTCATTTTTTCCTGATTATTACTTGTTTCAGGATCTTATGACAAAGAGGATTATTGGTAAAGGACATGAGTCTGGAGGTCTCTATATTTTGGACACTCAAATACCTAAATCCATTGATTGTTCTGGAGTAACAACCCCTTTCGAAGCATATTGTCGGTTGCGTCATCCCTCTTTTCCTTTGCTAAAGAAACTTTGTCCATAGTTTAGTAGTTTGTCTTCATTAGATTATGAGTCATGTCAGTTTGCTAAACACCATCGTGTGAGTTCTAGTCCTAGGGTCAATAAAAGAGCAAGTTCTCCTTTTGAATTAGTTCATTATGATGTTTGGGGTCCTTGCCCGGTACTATCTAAAACTGGATTTAAGTATTTTGTTACTTTTACTTATGATTACTCTCGTGTGACTTGGTTATATTTCATGAAAAGTCATTCTGAGTTGTTTTCTCATTTTTGTGCTTTTTGTGCTGAAATTAAAACTCAGTTTAATGTTTTTGTTCATACATTGCAAAGTGATAATGCCAAAGAGTATTTGTCAACATCTTTTCAAAATTACATGATTCAAAATGGTATTCTTCATCAAACCTCTTATGTTGATACTCCATCCCAGAACAGAGTAGCAGAATGGAAAAATAGACATCTTCTTGAGACAACACAGGCATTATTATTCCAAATGAATGTTCCTAAAACTTTTTGGGCTGATGCAGTTTCAACGGCATGTTTTCTTATTAACCGCATGCCTTCCTCTATTTTTCATGGTAATACCCCGCATAGTATTCTTTTTCCAAAAAAGTCATTATTTTCTATTGAACCTAGGATATTTGGTAGTACTTGCTTTGTTCAGGATGTTTGTCTACACATTACTAAACTAGATCCCAAGTCTTTGAAATGCATATTCCTTGGTTATTCTCATTTTCAAAAAGGATATAATTGCTATTGTCCTACTCTTAATAAGTATCTTATTTCAGCTGATGTTACTTTCCTAGAAGACAAACCATATTTTTCCTCTTATACTCCAGAATTTCCAGGGGAGGATGATGATTTGTTAGTTTATACTATAACATCTTCTGAACCAGCTCCTATCCAGCCTCTATCTGAATCAGCTTCTGATCCAGCCCTCGTCAAACCTCCTATTCATCAGGTCTACTCTAGACGTCAGAAGCTTCCTCATTCATGTCCTGCACTTACTCCTCTATCATTAGATCCAGTTTCAAGTAATGATCTTCCTATTGCTATACGCAAATGTAAGCGTAAGTGTACTTATCCTATTTCTTCTTTTGTCTCTTATCACCACTTATCATCTTCTTCTTGTTCTTTTATTACATCTCTTGATTCTATTTCTATTCCTAAAACTGTTCATGAAGCCATATCCCACCCTGAATGGCGTAATGCAATGATAGAGGAAATGAATGCTTTAGGTGAGAATGGTACTTGGACCTTGGTTGATTTACCTGCAGGGAAACGAGCTATTGGATGTAAATGGGTGTTCACGATTAAGGTAAATCCTGATGGATCTGTAGCTCGCTTAAAAGCCCTTCTTGTTGCTAAGAGATATGCTCAAACTTATGGAGCGGATTATTCTAACACTTTTTCTCCTGTGGCTAAGTTGTCATCTATCAGGTTATTTATTTCTATGGTAGCTACTCATAATTGGCCTCTGCATCAGTTAGATATCAAGAATGCATTTCTTCATAGTGATCTCTAGGAAGAAGTCTATATGGAGCAACCTTCTGGATTAATTGCTCAGGGGAAGTGGGAAAGTTTGTCGTCTTCATAAATCACTGTATGGTTTGAAGTAGTAGTCCCCGGGCTTGGTTTAAAAAATTTAGCTAGGCAATTGAAGAGTTTGGAATGGTGAAAAGTAAGTCTGACCACTTAATCTTTTACAAATAATCTGGAACTGGTATCATTCTTTTGGTTGTTTATATTGATGACATTGTCATTACTGGCAGTGATACTATTGGAATCTCATCTCTTAAGTCCTTTCCTCACACTCAATTTCACACAAAAGATTTAGGAATGTTAAAGTATTTCTTGGGTGTTGAAGTCACAAGGAGTAAGAAAGGTATCTTTCTATCTCAGAGGAAATACGTGCTTCACTTATTAACTGAGACAGGAAAATTGGAGGCAAAACCATATAGTGCTTCGATGATTCCTAATATGCAACTTACAAAAGATGGTGAGCCATTTGAAGATCTTGAGAAATACAGAAGATTGGTTGGAAAGCTGAATTATCTTACGGTAACTCGTTCAGATATTGCATACTCTATAAGTATTATAAGTCAGTTTATGTCATCTCCAACAATTCATCATTGGGTAGCTCTAGAACAAATTTTGTGTTATTTGAAAGGAGCACTTGGTCGTGGTATTTTGTATACAAATCATGGACATAGTAATATTGAATGTTTTTCAGGTGCATACTGGGCAGGTTCTAAGGTAGATAGAAGATCTACATCAGGTTATTGTGTATTTGTTGGAGGGAATTTGGTTTCTTGGAAGAGTAAGAAGCAAAATGTTGTTTCACGATCAAGTGCAGAATTAGAATATAGAGCTATGGCACAGTCTCTATGTGAAATAATGTGGATATATCAGCTCTTGAATGAAGTAGGCCTTAAGACTTTAGTTCCAGCAAAATTGTGGTGTGATAATCAAGCTGCTCTTCATATTGCATCAAATCCTATTTTTCATGAACGAACTAAGCACATTAAAGTCGATTGTCATTGCGTACGTGAAAAAATACAGCTAGATTTGATTTCCACAGGATATGTGAAGATTGGAGAACAGTTGGGGGACATCTTCACAAAAGCTCTAAATGGGGTTCGTGTTGATTATCTTTGTAACAAGCTGGGCATGATTAACATCTATGCTCCAGCTTGAGGGAGAGTGTTACAGACTATAAATAGGAAGTAATTAGGAAGTAATTGTAGAGTTTAATTATAGGTATCCTAATCAGTATACCTTTATAACTTAGAACCTATACTGTGTATATATATCTAATAAATTCCTCAATGAATAATATAAGAAAATTATCTCAGTTTACATAAATAATTATCTTAATGAAACTACTCCTATTGCTTATAAAAAATGGAAAAAGTATAAAAAGAAGTACCATATCATTTGCCCCTTTAACACTTTAAGATTTTTGTAATTTTTTTGACAAAAATAAGTCTGAAGTTTGCTCGATTAGAATTTTGGGGTCTGTACCCTAAAGTCATCATTGCCTGTTGTATATTATATTAATTTATAATCAAAATTTTCATAATCAATTTTTCTCAATAATATATAAGACTTGAATAGAAGAGATATGTTTTTAAGGACTCTACATGAACTAAAGATATAATAATTCATAAAATGTCTTTTATGAGAAACTGCATTTGAAAAAATATATATATTAAAAAAACCTAATTATACAAGGAGTCAAGGACATAGTGAAACAAAAAAGCTAAAAATATTATTGAATAAAAAATAGAAATACTATTTGAGAGTATTTTTTGCACACTTGGGTCAAAAAAATTTCTTGTTGCTTTCTTCATGCAAATAGTTATCTTTTGTGCTCTTCATTTATTTTTTTCTTTTTATTAATTAGTATATAAGTAGTAGGTTTAAGTTCAAGAGACATTTTATTGGATAAAAAAAAAACCTTAATTTTCTTACCATGGCTTTCATAATAAATTTTAATAATCTTCTCATGTTTCTTTTCGAACTGTATCACCACAAGTTTCTACTTCCTGATACACTAGTCTACCAACACTTGCATTTTCATGTGTCAGTGGACAACCAACGATTTAATCACTATCTTGCTGTATCGCTAGATAGATTTAGATTTTTTTTTTTTTAGCATTATAGCTTTTGGCTTGGAAAGTTCCTTTATTATCTTAAGCATATCTAAAGATATAAAGGAACTTTTCAAATCTAAAACTAAACATCATCATATGGGATTAATAATTTATTGATCCATTGTTGGTCTTTTATATGTTAGCATATTTGTGATGGTTAGCATATCTATGATCTTTTTATTTTGTTGGAGGCTTAACAAGCTAGAATTTATACAAAATGTTTGGCATGAGCATGGTTACCTCATAATAGTCATATCAACGGATGTGGTATTTGTGGGTAGTTTATTGCATAATCTTTATTAAAAAAATCTTATTGGTAGTTCATCCACCCTATGACAAGTCCTTTGATCCTTTCAAAGATGTAATGAGCAATATACTGTTAGACCCACGCAAGGCTTCTTGACTCATATGTGGTTAGGTATATCACTGCTCTAGTGTGACAGGTATCGAATGTAAGATACCCTTACCCTTTCACATAATAAACCTAGAACTTAACCTTAGGTTGTATGTACCATAAGCAAAGCCCTTACACATCTACATCCTCATGAAAATATTTTTTCCATGCATTTGTAATGTGCAAAAAAAAAAAAAAAAAGCATGTATATTAAGTTTACGCTATACCTTGAACTGAAGAAGGGACAAACTCTCACGTCAATCCCAAACACCTTCATTCCTAAACCCTAAACACTGCACCATCACCATAACTACTTAAGCCTTTAATATAAACATCATTCACCTAGCCTTTATCCTAAACATTATGAACTTAGCCTTACACCTTAAGCATATTACTCTAAACTCCAAACACCTAAACCACACATCTTAAGTCTTAAACCTATAAGCCTAAACACCCAAAAATGAATACCTCAACCATCTTTAACCTTAAATCCATAATGCCATTGGCCCGTACATTATCTTGAAAACTTAAGTTCTCTTATCTGAACCTTATTACCTAACCACAAATTCCTTAACCTTTATTTTCATCTAAGAACCTAGACACCTTAGGTCCCTAATACCAAGACCATTACCTTGATCCTACTCCTTGTCCAAATCCAACCTCAATAAAAGTAACCAAAATCCTAATTCGAACCAAACCTACCTTGAGAGACCTACTAATACTCAAGCCCTAAGTACCACTATTGACTCTAGCTCTTCCTCTCTCTTAGATCTTTTTCAAGGTGGGGAAGCTTTGGCTCATTCAGACACCAAATTGCTTATGAATGAACTTAAGGCTATAGAGAAAACCATTGAATCCCTAAAGCACTATAATGACCTGATTGATGTTGACAACTCAACCTTATTCCTTGATGCTAAGCTTCCTCCTAAATTCAAAATGCTTGAATTGGAAAAATTTGATTGAACCACTTTCCCTAAAACACATTTGAAGATATATGAAAGGGGAATGCAGCCTTTGAAACTTAACAATGAGCTCTTTGCTCAGTTGTTCCAATAATCACTAACCGGTACTGCATGAGATGGTTCCATTCACTAGACAAGAGTAAGAAAAGAACATGAGATAATATCTATCATGTTTTTGTCAAGTAGTATCATTATAATATCGAAGTGGATGTCATTATGCGTGACTTGAAAACCACCAAACAACTTCCAAATGAGTCCTTTTCCATGTTCTTTATAAGGTAGAGGACTAAAGCTACTCAAATGGTAAACAAACCAATCGACCAAGAACAAGTAGACATTCTTATCAAGAATCTACTCTCGGCCTATTGAGTCCACTTGTTAACCCAATACCTACCCACCTTTAGAGTTTTGGTTGCAAGTGTATCAAAGGTTAAAGATTGTATCCAAAGTGGATCATTTCAACTTTAATTCCCCATTGCCAACCCGAATAGTGATGAAGAACCCAAACCCAACTTGACCCCTCCTTACCCTAGACTCGAGTGGCATGACACGGAGGAGTTCAAGTCTAATTAATTTGATCTGTTTGAAGTTGAATTCCAAGTTTAAGTTCGAGTCAAATCACAAAGTTTAAGTTTAAATCTAAGTCTATAATTTTATTTTCTTTTTCATGTATTTTTGTATACCAAGTTGTTCCCTTTTTATTATCTTGTAATAAAGTTTTCTTTAAATAAAACATCTATATTTTCTTTTCATTATTTGTGCACTTATCTTTCTTATTTAATCCAATATAAATGATCTTAAGAAAAAGGAAAAAAAGATAAAGAAAGAAAGAAAAGAGAAAAATAAACAAACAGTCAATAAAAATCACCTCAATTATCAACAGTCAATAAAACCACCCCAATTATCATAAGTTAGTATTTGAGGTGCCCTCATGCTCACAATCATCAATCACTTTGCCAAATACTAACCAAAGAACGTCAAATGATGGGCTTCTTATGATCTTTTCATCAAACAATTGAAGTATAAACAATAAATCAAACGAAATTACCTATTGAACCTTGGATAAGCAAACAACACAACTCAACAAGGGGCAACAAGTCAAACCCAAAATTCAAAGATCAGAACCTCTCAATATGACAGAAAGTAGCATTCCAAATCATGGTGGAATGCTTTCTTTCATTCCATGCCAAATTTCATTAATTCAACCTCGCTAAGTTGAAAACCTAAAAAGATGGTTTAGGCAAAAGTTAAAGCTAAGTGTAGGGGGGGTGAGAGAGAGAGAGAGAGAGCTCATCTTAGTTATCACTCCTTTAGCATCATCTTCTTTCATATCCAAATCATCCCTTAACTTGAGCTCTTATTTCTTATTAAGGGCACATCCTTCGAATTCATCCAAACGTCTTCTATTGATCCATCTCGTCTCACATCCTCCAAAGTTAACTTCCTATATATGTTGGTACTTGAGTGCTTCATTTTGTGCTTTTAATTTGATTATACATGTTTACTTTTAGGGGGTAATTTAATAAGTTTTTATGCATATGAATTCTCAAATTTGTCAAAATCTAGTGATTTGTTTATTTTTATTTGAAGCATTTTGGTCAAATTTTTGCATTTTAAGGCAATAAGTGCATTGTGGTATTTAATTATAAATTTTCCAAAAATGAATAAATTTTTGCACTTTAAGTTTACAACCTTGTGCTTGTTAAAATCACTTCTGCCATTTTTTTAGTGAATTTTCAAAAAATGCATAAGCTTATGCATTTCAAATGCACAATCTCATGATATGTCATGTATAAATATATAATTAGAGGGACCCATTTTTATTTCTCTAACCCTAGCCGCCAACCCTCTCTTACTCTTTCCACCTTAAATCTCTATAACACCATTCATCATCTTCAACCTTTAAAAAAAAAAATCATTAATGCCACCACCATCTCTAACCTTCATCGCCGACCACCATCACTCAAATTTTCATCATTGTTAGCTACTCTTTCACCTTACTGCCGATAACCACATCACCATTATCTCCTACTGCCACCATCTCTCTCTCTTCTTTTAACTTTTTTTTCTTTATTCCTTTCCATCAAAACTAAACCATTTTCATGATAGCTATCGATGCCCATCCAAGAACACAATCAGATACCAAAAACAATCTAAAATTTCACTATAGATGATTACCTAAACCTAAAAATTTTAAAAATATTTCAGTCCCTTAAATACTCAATTCCCTGAATTCAGTACCTCTGTCACACTCCAATCACCATGTCTCCTCAAAAAATCAATGCCAGGAAGTTATTATTCATGAAAGAACAAGAATGTGTCCAGTTCTTAACCTCTTATTCTACCTCCAGCCCCACCACTTAACCCTTCCACCTTTTCTCCTCATCCCTCTATATCCCTACCACCATTTGCTATTTTAGAGTAGCATCTCTCCCAATTTTGCATTTCATTTGCTTATGTTAGTGTAGTCATGGACATTGGGGACAATATCCAATTTTAAGTTTGGGAGAGGGATTATTTTTTTGCTTTTGGTGTTAAATATTTTTAGTTTTCATTTTCTGTATTTTATGAATGCATTTCTTTAGCTTTAGTTTCCTTGTTGTATAATTAACTACATCATTTCCATCCTTTTAACATTTTCTTAAGATTATTTGTCAAGTTTTGTCAATTGAGCATTATTCATTTAAAATTGTATGGAAATGTACGTTGGATAGTGAAGTATGAGAAGAAGGAATGAAAAAGAGAAAAAATAAAAAGAAGAAAAAATGTGTATTTTGAAAAATTTTGGAGGAGAAATTGTTGAATGTGAATATTGAGTTAAAATGACTCAAAATTTATCTTCTCCAGCACTTTATAAGAAGCATGTGAATTGTGAAATGTCAATTCTTATGGTGAATGGTAGCTAAAGAGCAAAATAATTCATGAGTTGATGTTTGTAGATGTAAACACAAAAATCACTTGACTTTAGAAAAGTTTCCTATGCAGTCATTCATTCTTAGTTGCTCATTTCATTTACTTAACATAATTTTCTCAGCATTTGTACATTTAAGCTTTTTTTTTTTTTATTACACCATCACACTTTAAAACCCCATTATAAAAAAATAAAGTCCTTTGATTTGAAATTATGGATTCTATTAGTGAAGATGGATTGAATGATTATGATTATGAGATGGGTGAAATTTTTGAAATTATTTTAGAAGTTTATAAGGATGGAATTATGTGTGTAAGCCAATCTAAAGTGCAATAATATTCATATACTTAGTTTTTTGTGCAAACAATATTTTTATATGATCAGTAGATGTCTGAACTCAAATACTTAGTACTTTACCTATGATTCTTCTGTGTTTCAAATTTAATTTCAATCTTTTGATATTTTTCTAATCTGTCTAGTCAATTTAATTATTGGTAAGTTAGTCATTTCACTATTGAAAATGAAGTTTGCTTTGCTTGAGGACAAGCAAACCTTTAAATTTGGGGGAGTGTGATGTGCTACGTATTTGCCTTAATATTTCTATGAATTTGCCCCTAACTTAAGAGTATTTTGCTTGATTGTTATAAAAACCTTTATAATTCCATTAATTTACTTATCTTGTGATTCCAGTGTGCTTTTGTAGAAGTTAAAATGTGACACTTACAAGAAGCACATGGTTGTTCCCCTTAAAGTGTACAAGCTCAACACAAATTTCTTTCAAGTTTTCAGCCAAGCTTGTGCACCCATGATAGCAATACTACCTATTTAATTTTGGAAAGTGATGTAAAGAGAAAAGGAAGGCTTAAAAGTAGGGATTTGGGGGGTTGATAAAAAGGAGACTCTTTGGCTACAAAAGGGGATAGATTTGTGTGAGACCTCATCCAAATATCCCTCTCTCACTTGGAAGAATTTGCTATAAGGAAAGGCTAAGCGATTTTTAAAGAGGTCATGGAACAAGTTTTGGTGCTCATGATTGAAATGGCTATCATTTGGAAAATTGATTTGTGCTTTGAAAACTGATTTCGGAAGTCGCCGCTCTAATTTATTTTTACCTGGGAAAATTAAGGAAAAAACCTAATTTGTGATTCTAATTTATTAATTTTGCAATTAATTTATCCAAAGATAAAAATCATTAGTCTTTGAACTATGTTGACCTCAGGGACTAGGTTTTTCGTTAAATAATCTAAATATGGTTCTCAAGTTTAATTTGACTTTGAAAATTAATTCCATGAATGAAGTACTAAATGACAAGCATAAGTATAATATGAATATATGGAAAAATTAAAGAGCAGTTAAATAAAATATACACAAATTAAGGAGAGTGTTTCCTCTAGTCCTTATGGATTCTAAGGGAACCACATAATCGCTTCTTAATTCCAAAACAATTAAATCAACTGAATGCACTAATTACATTGGAAAATAAAAGGGGAAAGAATATTGATTTTGGATTTGGATTTGAGGTTTAGATTTAGATTCCAAATGTGCTTATGTACCATATTAAATAGGGATAAAAACCCACAAAGTTTGTTCCACATTAAGTCAAGGAGTTTAGTGGTTGATTAGATTGATTAATTTAATTTGGGTTTATCAGTGAGTGGAAAATGTTGATACATTGGCTTTTGGCAGGCAAAGAGTTTTATCAGACCGAAATTCCATTTTATCGGGACCGGGTGATTGAATTAATTAGGGATTAATTAATTAATCAAATGATTAATTAACTAATTAATGTGATGAAATGAATGGATGGATAATTAAAAAGATTAAATAATTAATTTGGATAAAGGGTGGATTTGAAAGAAAAAAGATAAATTTGATTTTGAAAAAAAAGTGATTAATTTTTATTTCAAAAAAAAAATTAGTTAATTGAAAAAATTAATTAACATGGTTAGGGTGAGATAATTAATTAATTAAAAGATTAATTAATTAATTAAAAAGTGGTTGGAGGGACAAAAAAAGAGAAATTTGAGGATAACAATCTACTCAAATTCAAGGGATGAGTAAAATGAAAAGAAGTGGGGCTATTTTTAGGCAAAGGTGAGATGAGGATAGTTTGGGCATAGGAATAGTGAAATGACCAAAAGAGCCAATTTGAAAGGGGTTAAAAATGAGTCTGGAGGGGGCAAAATGGGAAAAAATGGCAGTACTGGTAGCATGGGCGTCACAAAATGCATGCCGCCTGTAGGCAGTTTTTTTTTTTTAAGAAATTGGTTATTGGTTTGTGTTAGAAAATTGGGTATCTAAGTAGCAATGCATTTGAAAGTTAAATTTTCTTTCGGGGGCAACCCCTGGCTCTAACCGGCTATGGGACTACCATACTAACTTTGCGTAACTATATTAAATTTAGAAAATATTAGGTTGCAGCCAGATAATGAAAGTGTAAAATTGAGGGTTCACAATTTGGCAAGAGAAAAATAAGAAGAAAAACATTATATTAGGATTTTTACTTTCAAATTTCATATTTAAAATAATTCTTAATTATATTATTAGGAGATTTTGCAATTTTTAGAGAAATCAAGGAGAGCATCATCAACCTTGGATTCCCATATTGTGGATTCTTCTAGAATTTCTTTCTAAATCTTTCTCTTTTATATTACTTTGTATTGAATATGTCTTTTCATTTAATCAATTCAATAATTTGTTTTATTTATTTAAATATGAATAGCTAGATTATTTATCTAGGGTTTAGATGGAGATTAGATGGAGATTGATTGATTGCTTTTGGAATTCATATATACTTTGTTTTTGTTCTTATTGAGTAGAATTAAATTATTTTCTATGGGCTTAATGAGTGTGAGTGATTGGCCACCACTTTCACTATCTAAGATGTTATACAATGAAATGAAAGTGAAAGTATAGCATTAGTTCGCAAAGTTAATAAACCTAGGAGATGTTATTGCATAGACATATGGATATGCCTAAATGATGTTAATTTTGTACTCTCCATTATGCTTAATGAATTCAATCTAATTCTTGCAACCATGACAGTAGGTGCAGATTTAGAGTTAGGTATTAATAATTTACCTTGGGAGAGGACTTTAGAGAGAGTCACTCTTAATTTCAATTAACTTGAATAATTACTTCAGTATATATAAAGATTAGTTTTGAAAATCAATTGCAATCTAAATCCTATGTCGTATTCCATTTGATTTAATTCTTGAATTATTAGTTTAACTAATTTTTAGTTCATTTATATTCAATTGAATTAGTCATCTTAATCTGAATTTTTAGTTAGTTAAATATTAGAAAGTTTATGAATTTTGTGCTTAAAATCATCTCCCTATGGGATCGATGAATCTTTTTACTCATTAAAATTATTAGTTACAATTGACCCGTGCACTCCTAGCACCGTGAACCCTTAATTTTGCACCTTTCAATATGCATTTAAACCTTAGAAGCACTTAAGCTCGGTAAAGAAACTTTTAGAAGTCAAAAACTCTCAAAATGGAAAAATCAAAATATTTTTTTTTTGACATTTGAACCATTTCAAATCATTTGGGACTGAGTAACAAGTATAATGCAACTGGAATCGTGTAAAACAGACGAGAAATGAGCAAGAACGGGCGAAATGGACGAAAGCAGGGCCCATTGCCGCAGAGCTCTGCGGCACTGCCACAAAGCCTTCTGTGGAGCTGCAAAGACCTCTGCAGAACCGCAAAGGGCTATGCGGCATTGCTGCAAAGCGCTCTATGGTGCTGCAAAGCCTTTTGCGGCAACTCCAATGAAAATCCGATTTTTTGAAATTCCACATTGGAAATTTGTGTTTTATATGCTTCAAACCTCCTCCTATATATAGAGGGCCTCCCCACACTTCAAAACACTAACTTTTTCAAAGCTTGAAATCATTGCTTCAAGCAAAACACTTTGCATTTGCTCTTTGCTTCGCAAAGCGAGTTAGGAGGTTTCTCCTTGATTCCTACCCAACTAGTTTAAGGCTTTTTGCCTGCCTATTCGAGGTAAGTCTCTTGCCCAAGGCTCATGTCCACCACCCAAGGCTAATTGCTGCCCGCTGTCTGAGGCCAGCTGCCTCCTACCAAAGCTAGTTGCCGCCTACCGTCCGAGGTAAGCTCCCTTTTCCTTTAATTTATAGTTTAAATCTCATTGCATCTTTTAGTTAGTTAATTAAATGGATTCATCTAGGTTGCTAGCTAGTCAACTCGGTAATCAATTAAATTAACTAATAAACTCAACCCTTTTTTAATCAATCAATCAAAATATGATAAAGTGGCTAGGCTAAACTAATCCCTTCGCAAGAAGGGAGAACTGTGTGGGTTTTGATTTTCATTCAAAGGGATACGTAGGCATGCTTGGTTTAAGCATCAAATCCAATCAAAATTAATTAACTATCCTCCTATCACCTACTTCACTTACTTTTGCGATTGTTTCTTTGCTTTATTATTAGGATTAGTTTGGGGAATATGTGACTTTCCTAGAACCCATAAGGACTAGAGGAGGTATCCCCTATGTTTGGGATTTTATTTGTAATGTTAACTTTTTCTTTAGACTATTACTTGTATTTATTATTAGATATGTGGAATCAATGATCATGCATATTATAAATTATTCATGCATTTTAGTTTGTTCATGAAATATATTTTAAGTCACTATTATATTAATTGGCCTAACTTATTTTGTTAAAATAAATCGAAAACCTAGTCCCCGAATCCTCTTTGGTTTCGAGGTTAGTGATCTTTTTTCTTTTGGGTTGTAATTGGAGTCAAATGGATTTTTCTTTATATTTTCCCAAATAAAAATAAATTAAGGTGGCGACTCTAAGAATTAATTTTCAAACCTATCAAAGATAAGCCCGAGGGCTTCCTCTTGAGTTCTTTTCCAAATCAGCATTTCGATTCCTTTTAGCGGATCGGATAGTGCTCGGGCGAGGCCTCATAAGTACAGTTGTTTTTAATATACATATTTTTTTGAATGTAGTTTCTTAATAAGATAATAAAATTGCTGAGTTATTTTATTTTTGTACTTTCTCCAACTTTTTTTTTTCTCAGCAATAAGAGTAGTTTCATTAATGTAATTATCCATAAAATAACAATGGTAGACATTACAATAGCTCATACTGTTTAGAGCAAATTTAAATATTAATAAACAAAAATTAGTTATATTATAAAAATAACAACCCTCAATTTAATTCAACTAGTTCTAGATATATATTCAATCATAAAAAAACATTAAAAAAAAAAGAGAGAACAACCAAATTAATTAATAATAAAAATCTTATGCATTTACTCCCATTTATAGATCTCTTTGCTCCATTATCTCTCTTTCTCTCCTCTCTCTTTTTTAACCCTTCTTCCATCAAAATATATTGTTTCGTAAAATCTCTAAGCAGTATTAAAAGAATGCTTGCACCAAAAATTATCTAGCAAATCCAAACCCTTGATTCAAAAACTATACCACAATGATTGTTGCTAAAGCCTAAAATGAACTTAGAAGTTACGTAATCTATTATAGATTGAAGAACCAGAGAATAATACAACATTGTCATTCCATGAGTAAAAAAAGAAAACAAACTATATGGATCAAGATCGTTTAGGAAAAGATTGAACAATTAAATATTAAAAATACCACACTAGTTGGCATGATTTTAATGAGGTAACCATGCTTATCCCTAACATCATGTGCAAATCTAAACTGCTTAGCCTCCAATGAAATAGAAACATCACAAACATGCTAACATACAAAATGCAATAACGGATCAATAAATTATTAATCCTATACGATGATGTTTAGTTTTAGATTTAGAAAGTTTCTTTATATCTTTAACCCTGCTAGAAAAAAATATAGCTTTTGATCAAGCATTAGAAAGCACTCCCATTCTAACCCAAAAGTCATAATGCTAGAAAAAAAATTAAATTGGTCTAGTGATACAGCGAGATAGTGGATCAAATGGTTGGTTGTCCACTCAAATATTATGTGAGATCTTGCTTGAACACCAATCTAATATATTAAAAGGGAATCGAGATGCTCATTTAGGAAAGAACTCACGGTGAAGCCATCGAGCTTAAATTGAGTGATTTTGAAAATTGCATTTTAGAGTCGCTGTCTTAAATTTATTTTATTTGAGAAAAGTTAAGAAAAAACCTATTTGAATCTAATTATTATCTCAAAGGAAAAAGTGCACTAGCCTTAGACTAGGTTTTTATTTCATTTTGACAAAAATATTTTGACATTTAACAAAACTGTGACTTAAAAATAATTTCATGAATTATGTATAATCATTCATTCCATTCATATATATAAATAAAACATAAAACCAAAATAATATGGAAAACTAAATTAAGATTACAATAAAAACCAATTTAAAGGATACTTCCTCCAGCTCTTATGGGTTTTAGGGAAATCACATGTTTCCCAAACTAATCATAAAGGAAACAAACAAATAAAAACAAATCCTAATTGAATGAAGAAGGTGATAAGGGAGAAGTTGGTTTATGTTAATTAGATTCGTTGCTTGAACTAACCATGCATGCATATCATTTTGAATGAGAATTATAATCCATGCAGTTTTTCCTTTTTGCAAAGAGGTTTTATTTTAGTTAGTCTTTTATTATATTTCGATTGATTAATTGATTGAGTTGATTGATTTTGATTTATTACCAGTTTAAATTAATTATTTCAGATTTTAATTAACTAACCTGAGAAAACCAATTAAGAGAGTCTATTGTAAAGGAGAAAAGAATTAGGCAAAGAGGACAAAGGGGGACAAGATAATCTCAAAGAGGGAAAAATAAAAAAAAGAAAAGGAAAAAAAAGAACTTACCTTGTGCTTTCGCAGCTTGGAGATGGAGGATATGAAGGAGATTTATCTGGGTTGACAACAAACTTGCCTCAGATGACAGGTAGTAGCTTGCCTTTGAAGGCAGAGGACTTGCCTCAGATGGTGAGAAGCTATTGACTTAACGGGTTGGCTCGAAAAGTTGCAACCTAAATTTCTTTGCAAAGTAAGGAGTAATAGCAATGCAAAAATAAAAAAGAAAAGAAAAGAAATTTTTAGACTAGGAAGCTCGTTCCTTTGCAGAACAAGCTAAAAAGATTATTCGCTTTGAGATTTGGGTTGATCCAACAAGTCTAAGTATCAAAAGGTGAAAAAAACTAAATAGGGAGTTCCCTATATATAACGAAAAGATTGGGGAAAAGTTCAAGAATTTTCTATGTAGGATTCAAAAGAAAAAGAAGAGAGAAAATCCGATTACTAGCATGCTACTGCAGGATAGACTTGCAATTTTGTAGGGGTTACCTGCAGCAATCGCAAGCTAGCCTTGCTATGAGGCCTCATTGAGCACTAGTATGATTCACTAAAAGGTAATCAAAATACTTATTTGGGTTCAAACTCATATTGGTGCCTTTGGGCTCAAATAGATTGATTTTGAAAATTGTATAAGAGTCATCACCTTAATTTTATTCTAATTGGAAAAAAGATTAATGAAAAAAATCAAATTAACTCTAGTTTCATCTCAAAGGAAAAGATCACTAGCCTCGAAATCAAAATGGATTAGGGACTGGGGTTTCAGTTTATTTTACAAAAATAGTTTGACAGTTAATTTAGTTGTGACTTAAAATAATTTCATGATTAATGCATGTATAGTTTAGTTGATGCATGATCATTCATTCCCTTCATTCATATAAATCAATACAAAAAAAAATTTAATTGCTCACCAATTCAACCCGTTGGTGGTGTATATTGTGCAATATGTTAATATGCAGAATTGTACCAAAATGTTTTACTCGATCCAATTCGATTTAGGAAAAGTTAAAAAGTCAATGGTCTGGTATGATTTTGAATATTTTTAGTCCAGTTATTCAGTTTAATTCAAAACTTTTAGTCTCCTTACTCAGCCCTATTAGGTTTTGTTTGCAATTTTGCATGCATGACATGGAAATTATATAGTGAAATAACTGACTAATTAATAAAATTTATTAAGTTGAAATATAACATTCATTTGTAAATTATAAAATTTTGTTTTAGTTACTTTGAGTTTCATAAAATTTAATTCATGGAAGTTAATTAATAAATATTTTATCATTTATCAAATATGAAATATTAAATTATAAAGATCATTGATCTCACAATATTTTATAAAATTCATTCATATATATATATATATATATATATATATATATATATATATATAAGACAAATGTTTCTTAAGGGAAAAAAAAATGAAAAGAAGCTTAATTGATCGAAATTTCCTTCTGTGCAAATTAAAGGGTCCAACATAAGCTAATATTCCCTTCAAATATTATGTAATTTACAAATATTTTTGGTTACATATTTAATATATATAATAATTATTTAAGTAGCCTATTTGGATACATTAATATTTTTGTTAAAATTGCCTTCAAAATTCTAAAGATAACAAAATAACAACATATATAGATAATTAATCAATTAACTTAATTAATAATCCTATGCATATACTCTAAATTTAAAAGAGCAAACTCCACATCACTATAGCAACATTGGCCAAAACAGGAAAAAGAAGAATTTACTTTGTTTGAAAAATATTAGGGTAGAGAAAGAAAAAGTAAGGAAAAAAATGCAGAAAGACGAAAAAGAGAATGATAATTTCTTTTTCCCATCTTGTTTGGGAAGAAATAGAAATAATGGAAAGAATGATACAAAACCTCTTGATCCATTATTCTCCTCTAAAAGGTGAAGAAACAAATTTTGTGGGTCTTAGAGAAAGATTTACTGTTTATATTCATTTTCCATATTTTCACCAGCTTTTCCAAACAAAAGAAATTTCCATTCCCTAACCTATTTTCATTCTCATCCCTTTCTTTCCCTAACTTTCACCAACTTCCTAAACATAGGCTAAAAGAAATGAAATGTTTCATTTGATTTCACAAAAAAAATAATTTCCATATAAATAGGTGAAATCTAGATAGAGAAAAGAGCATGTATAATATATTTTTTTTAATTTACTATTTGGAACTATTATAGTTTTATTTAAAGTCTAACCCTAATCATACATGTACTTTAATAATCTTGATTTCATGTCGCAATAAAAATCTTTCAAATATTTTTTTTTTTGAAGAAAAGAGAAGATATTTCATTATTTTAAGCTTTTTAAGTGAATATTGTTGTCTTAATTAATCCATGCGCCATCAATTTTAAAATTTTAATAATGTTGTCAACCCGTTAATTTCCACCTTAAAATCAATTATTAAACTAAAAGATATATTCTATAATATAATTATCAAATATTGCATACCAGCGAATGTATGGATTGTATAAAATAAAATAAAGACAAATCATTTTTAGCTTAATTGTATGTAGAAATTGGAAATGGAGTAAATTCATGACTTAGGGTTTGTGAGGCCTCGCCCGAGCATCGGCCTGATCCACTAGAGGGAATCAGAATGCTCATTCGGGTTTAAACTCATTATGAAACCATCAGGTTTGGATTGGTTGTTTTTGAAAATGATTTTATGAGTTGCCACCTTAATTTTATTTAGTTTAAAAAATATTAAGGAAAAAATCCAAATTAACTCCAGTTCATTAATTTTGTAATTAATTTACCCAATGATAAAATAATGAGCCTTGAATTAGGTTGAGTTCGGGAACTAGATTTTTCGTTTTAAATAATCTAAATTTGGTTCTTAAGTTTAATTTGACTTTCAAAAATTAATTTCATGAATGACATTTATAAGGTGAGAAATAGTTAAATGTATGAAGATGACATAATATGAATGCATGGTGTATGGAAAATTAATAAAATGATCAAAATAAACATTCACAAATTAAGGAAAGTGTTCCCTCTAATTCTTATAGATTTATGAGAATCACATAATCATTCATTAATTCCAAAAATAAATAAATAATTGACTATAATTGAAAGCAAAGGGAAAATAAAATTAATTTTGGGATTGGATTTGAGGTTTACATTTAAATTCCAAACGTACCTATACATCTCATTGAATAGGTATCAAAACCCACGCAACTCGTTCCACGATTAAGTGGAGGGGTTTAAGAGTTTATTGGATTGATTGATTTAATTCAAGTTTGTGAGTGATAGGAAAAGATTGATACCTTTATTTTTGGTCGACGGAGAGTTTTACTGGATTAAAATTCCGTTTTATCTGGACAAGGTGATTTGATTGATTGGGAGATTAATTAATTAATTAAAATAATTAATTAACTAATTAATATAATGAAATGCATGGATGAATTAATTAATTTGGATGAAAGGTTGATTAAAAAAGGATTAATTTGATTTTAAAAAAAGTGATTAATTAATTAATTAATTAATTAAGTGATTAATTTTAATTTAAAAAAATAATTAATTAAAAAAACTAATTAACTTGGTTAGGGTGAGATAATTAATTAATTAAAAAGATTAATTAATTAATTAGAGAGTGGTTGGAGAGAGAAGAAGAGGGGAATTACAGGATAGCTTTCAACTCTAACTCAAGAGATGTGGAAAAAAAGTGGAAATGAAGGGATATTTATAGGGAAATGGGAGTGAGAGTAATTTGAAAAGTGAAAATGTGAAAAAATATAAAGGGTATGACTGAAAAAATACTGAAAAATCATATTGGGGGCATTTTAAAAACTTTTAAAAGTGTGGTGGGGACCATGCCACCAAAGGGATTTGGGCAGCACTGCCAATGAGCCGGGTAACATGTAGCCTGGGAGGGAGGTGGCCCCGTCCAGAGGGGCAGTCCTGATGGCGCTCCAACTGAAAATTCTGTTTTGGAGTTCAAATCAATATTTGAGACTTTCAAGTTAGTTTTTGAGAGTTTGAGAGTTCAAAAATTTAATTGGTCAATGTCAATATACTCGAAATTAATTTTAAGACAACTAAACAATTAGTTTGAAAGATAATCAGGTTAATTTTAGGAAAATATTGTCTTGTATAAAAGATTCGATCAGAGTAGGAAAGTGTCAGTATTTGAAATTAAGTATACTGTCTGGTATAGCAGGACAACCATATGGCTCTATGTAGAGTAGTGTCAAGCTGTAGCCGGATGATAAGGGAGTAAAATTAAGGGTTCATAGGGTTTCATTACTATGATAGATTTCATTAGTAAATCTATATTTTTATATGCTTTATTTTGGGATGCAAGCTATATTGACGAGAGAATATAAGCTAATTCTTATATTTGTGTGCAATTTGTGACTAAAAAAAAATTTATAGAAATTTTGAAGGAAAATGAAAGAGAATTTTTGAGTTTTTTTTTATATAATTACATAAAAAGTTATTAAAGGTCTTTAAAAATTATTATTAAATGCTACATAACTTTTTAAATTTATAAAAATTTTTAATTTTATTAATCCAATACAGCTATATTAGTATTAGGTACTTGAACCACTGCTAATTTTAAAAAGGTCAATTTTGGGAGCCTTTTTCCTATGATCTCATAATTAATCCTGAACTTTTACTATATTACTCATATAAAAAATTATTATTATTAAAATTATTTTTTAACATTAATTTTTATGTGACAACTTTATTTATATATAATTTTAAAAATAATAAATAATTATTAAAATATTATTTGTAATATTTAAAAGAATTATTATATTTATATTTTTAAAAAATTATAATTATATATAACAAATTAGGTGCAACTTTCTTAATTAATACTTTCTATTTTCATAGCATATTAAAATTGAAAAATATGTATCTTATACGTGTAAAATTAATTATACCTCCATGTGGTTATTTGACATCTCAATAGCAGTCACTTCTAAATTTTTATTAAATGCCTGATATTTATTAGCTAATAGCTACAAACCACCTATAATATTTTTCAGTTATTAGCCATAAGCGATTTGCAATAGCTATTGATATTACCAACTATCCACCCTAGCTAAATCAAATATACCTTAAATAAAATTTTAAAGAAGTAATATTTTGTTGGGTATTGCTACGTTTTAAATTATAATGTATAATGGTTTTTTAAACTAAGTTAATCATAATTTTTAATTTTTTTTATTGAAATTTAGTTAAAATTGTACAAAGTTTAACCGTAGAATGTACAATTTTCTATTTGAAATTTTATACTATTGAGTTTTTGTTTTACATTGAATAGTCGAAATCTTATATATAATTTTTCTCAATATTATTGTATTTTTATAGATTCAAATTAATATTTATATATGCCAATATATATAATTTATTTTTATTATTTGACAACTTATTCATATATAATAAACTTTACCTATACATATTTTTTATATTAACATTTAACATTATTAAAAAATAGATTTAATTAATAAAAAATAATTATAATTTATGAACTACAAAATATTTTTTAAAGCTCAAGTGGGTTCAAACCCGAGCTTGATTTGGAGAAGCATTTGGAGTGGAGAGAAGTGCTTGATGATGGAGTTGGATGGCGTATTGGAAACGGCTTATCAATAAATGTCTCGACTGATTCTTGAATTAAAGAAAATAATAGATTTAAGATTCAATCTATTCTTTTTCCAATATGCATCAGTCGTGTGTTTGTGATTTATTGATGGAGGATTGTAGTGCATGGAATTTGGAGTTTATAGAAGCTATTTTTGACCAACAACATGTGAATGCCATTTTGGAGATATCCCAAGTGATCCAAATGTAAATGACAAGCTCATTTGGAATTATGACAAGAAAAGCCACTATATGGTAAAGTCAGGTTATCATGTTTCTTTTAAAATTTTTGTGAATTCTTATGATGATGAGTTATCTTTGCCTTGGACAAAATTTTGGAAGCTTTCAATTCCTCCTAGAGTCAAAATTATGGTGTGGAAAGCTTGCCAAGTTTTCCTTCCAATTAAGGCAAATTTAATTTTAAAGGGATTGGATATTGATAATCATTGTGTGTTTTGTCATGAATATGGGGAACATGAGATGCACTTATTTGTTGATTGCCCCTATGCGCATGAATTTTGGAAAAAGTTAGGTCTGGATTGCATGATTCCTGATGTGGACTTTTTTAGTGATTGGCTGGTGTCACTTTTATTTCGTGAAAATAAAGCTATGAGTGAAAATATTTGTATGGTTATATGGGAGTTGTGGAAACAACAAAATCAGAAATTATGGAGGAATGAGTGTTTAGTTCCAAGAATTGCTATCACATTATGCCTTGATTTGCTAAATAATTTTCTATAGCAAATCAGAGTGGTGGTCGTGTGGTGATGTCTGATATGTTGCAAAAATATTGCTAGTAGCCACTTGCTTTGGGTCACTTCAAATTGAACATAGATGTGGCTTGTAGATCCCAAGGTCGTAGGGTGGGATTTGGTGGAGTGTTAAGGGATCATACAGGTAAATTTATTATAGGATATTTAAAGATAATGATGGGGTGCTTTACTCCTTCATTGGCGTAAGCACTGAAATTGAAATATTCTCTTTGATTATTGTTGGTTTATGGAATTAGAAATGTCTTGGTAGAAATGGATGCACAAGGTATAGTGGAAGCTACAAACTCGAGACAAGATGATTGATCAAAATTTGGGCAAATTATCAGAGCTTGTTACATTCTCATGGAATGTGAATAAAATAATATCCATTCTATTTACTATGTACGAAGATCTTATAATAAAGTAGCACACACAATAACTTAGGGTACTTTCCAATTGGCTAATTCATAATATTGGAATGTGAAGCGATGTAATGCTTTAAAATCATTAATATTATTCTTGTTGGTTATCAAAAAAAAAAAAAAAAAAAAATTACAAAATATTGTAAAAAAAATAATGACAAGTGCGAGCCTATGGCCTATAGCCTTTCTCGGCAAAAGCGACTCGTAGTTTAATAAACTGTACCATGATTGCCCTTTTTTATAATGCGCCTGCACATGTTCAATAACTAAACGACCGTTCGTTTTTCTCATCCTGAAAAATAAATAATGAATGAAATTAATAGAGGATCAGAGTCGATTAATTCGTTCAGATCAGAGAAAGAAGAGGGGATTAGAGAAAGAAATAGCCAAAGAAAGAGAATCAGCTCCTGTTAACTCATTTTCTGGCCGATCCAAAACTTCCCAGTCACAGGCGACATCTCCGTTCACTTCCCAATCGGAAAGTGACTTTCATCGTGGTGGAATTTTGTTAAAACAATCTCGGATGAGAAGCAAAACGACCCGCTGTCAAGCGTACACAGCCACCTAACCTTCCATTTCCCTTTGACGGGCAGTTAGAGTGAACTCTCTAAAAGCCTCTCTGAGACCCTCAACAATATAACCTAACCAGAAACTGAGCAAAATATGAATGTGGAAATTGAAGATTCCTTGAATTTGAACCTCTGAACCGCCCAAACCTGAGCCAGTAGACGCATGAACGTCATCTGAACAGCCTTACTGGAAACACCATTGACGACTACCGCACACAGAGGTAGCATAGCTGTTCAATTTAGTTTCCTCTTTGGATTTTAAGCCATTTCTAGACACAGGCTTTATTGGGTGAATTCTCTGATCCTTCATATCTATCTTTTAGAGTGAGGCATTTGCAGACCATATCTTTCTCTGAAAACTTGTGATCTTTGGATGATTGTTCGTGAGATTTCCTTGTTTACTTGATGATGAATCTCATACCAAAGTCGCCTGTTCTGCTACTTTTGATTATATTGCTATTAGCTTATATCTAGTTTCCTTTTATCTTGCTTGTAGCTTCTTATGTTGTTGATACTCAAGCTAGTGAATATGCGAATATGAATCAGTGGACGGGATTGTGATTGGAGGCTTATGGAGTTATTGTGATATGTGTTGCTTGTAAGCTGATTCTGATATTGGGAAATGTCAATGTTAAATCTTTTTGAGAGGTTTAGGAAAATTGAAGTTGTTGGTGTTTTATCAACTTTTTGCTAGAAAAATGTAAAAACTAATTAAAATGCCAACATATTTTTTTTGTCTTTTAATAAAATGGCTGCAATTTTTTTTTTGTACATAATTAAAAGTATTTGTTTATGCACTTAAATTCTGTTTTTGGATTTTTAAATTGTTTTAGCCTAAACCCTTTTTAGATTGTCAAACATCTAAATTCACTTTTCTTTAGTCACTTATCCCTTTCTGTCCTCTGACTGCATCTTATTCATTTCTTTAGTTGTGACTCTGGGCATAAATTAGACTAATTTCTTACGTATAGGATACAATTGAAAATTTGTGAAAAGATATTCTGTTATTAGGCCTATCAACTAAGTTTATCTATCTGTGCATGTATTGGTTTTACATATTTTCCATTTCTATTCAATATCGTATGCTGATTTTGAACTGCCACTAAATCTAATTATGTATAGATAGCACTACTTTTACCAGTGCTCCATTGCCATTGAATATGCTAAATAGATTGCGTATGGTTGCTAAATCTAATTACATATCATGGTAGATTGTGCACACAATAACATTCAATGACAATTACAAGCATGTGCCGCAACTCTTGCATTGGAGCATTTGATCGATGCTACCGTCTTTTCCCTTGTCTTGCTGATCCTGGTACATTTCTTCTCCCTTCATCATTGCTTTTAACTTTCATTTTACTTTTCAAGAAAAAGAAATTTCAGGAAAATGAGAAATTGTAACACAAAAAAAATGAAATGCTGATTATCATGCTTTGATAAGTTCAATCAACTCTATTCAATAGCCCTTTCCTTTCCTTTTTTTTTTTTTGGGTTTATTTTTCTGATTAACTTTCCTTTTATTTTAACTTTAGCGAGGAGGTCTTCGTTGGGGTTGAAGGTGGCGTTAGTGATGCTGCATCTGATATATGTAGGAATTCTCTTTCTTTTCAATAATGATTTGATAGAGAAAGCTAAACAAGAGCCTTGGTATGTCTTATCTTTTAGTGTAATTGAATAATTGTTTCTTTTTTATACAAAATTCAAAATTTGCTATTTAGGAATGAGATGGTAAGTTTAATTATTGAAGTTTTGCAAATTTGAGATTTACTTCAAGTCATTATGTAAACACGTATTGTTTCTGTTTGAGTGTGTAAAATAAAATGACATATAAGAATGAAACTTCCTAGGGGATGATTTAGTTGTGGTCATACATTAAGATGGATTAATTTGGTTTTTGGAATGCAAGGAGTGTTCAAATTGATAGCCAAATGCAAAACATTGTGATTTGATTAAGCAGTAATGCATATTATTTTGTGAACCAAGTGCAGTAATGTAACTAATGCATCTTCATAACTCTTAACTTCCTGTTAATAACAACCCAAGTTTTGTGTGCTAAAACTGTATTATTTGCAAGAATCATACAAAAAGAAATATCCTTTTGGATATGCTTTGTCAACTCATATGTGATCAAAGGAAAAAGATGAGCTCAAGGCCAATTCTTGATAGTCTAAAAATGATAGAAAATCTTTTGTATCAAGAGCGACTGGCTGCCCCTTCATACATGACCTTCAATGCTTTTATATATCTAATAGATAATCCTTTCCATAATAAGATGCACAATAGAACATCGTTTGGGACTATTATAAAATTTCTGTAGATTGAAGATTGATAAAACCATATGGAGGAAACTTCTTTATTAATCCTCTTATTAGAAAAAATGCTTCCACAGTGAGTTTCCTAGCAAAAAACTGAAGTGGTTATCATAGATGGTTGTGTCAAATTTTAATCTAATTTTACATTTTGTTATTCTCTCCGAAGCTTTCTTTCCTAGCAAAAAACTGAAGTGGTTATCATAGATGGTTGTGTCAAATTTTAATCTAATTTTACATTTTGTTATTCTTTCCGAAGCTTTCTTTTAGATAATTATATATTTTGAACAACTTTTTTCAATATCTCTGGGAAAAGGGTCTGCCTCCACTATTAGGCATTTTCTTTCATATTAAAATCTGATGATGAGGATATAAACATTGTGTTGCATTCTCAAAACGTAAATTTGTGATCACTTTGGAGGGCATATAACTCCATTACAGGTCAGCAATGCCTTCTAAATGTTTAACATATGCTTTAGTCTTATCGCTGCTCTCCCCTCACCCATTCCAAATATACTGAATTTCAAATCTATCTGAACCTAAATATAACTGTTTGTGTTTAGGAAACCCTGATACCTCAAAAGCACTCTATTTGTATAAGGAAGTGATAAATAGATATTTGCTTTCTAATAAATAAAAAATTGGCTGCATCAAGGAAGTGATGAATTTATATTTGCTTTCAAGGAAGTGGTGCTACTCTGCTCTTTTTTCTCCTGCTTTTTGGAAATTTGTTTATTTTAATTGGTGTAATTTTTCATTTTCCCTTTTAACTTATGTGTGAAATTTTTGTTTGTCCTCATTGCTTTCCAAATTTATATTTAACCTCCCAAATTTCCTTGATTTATTCCCAGGTACGTCGCTTTATATTTGTTGTTGTTTGTTTCAACATTGGTTCAATACTTCGTTACATCTGGTTCTTCTCCTGGGTAAATTCCATTTCTGCTCATAATCTAATCTGTTTTGTGCTTAGAGTGCATAACTTGTAATGGATGTCTTATTGGCCTAATGTTATTATCTTTTCCCTTTCTCTCTTCTCTTTCTTATAGCTATGTCCTTGATGCGATGAGAGCTATGAATGAGAAAAACTCAGTATTTGGAAAAGCATCAATAACATCAAAGTAAGCACTAATTTTGAACTTATTATACTTTTAATAGGCCAATCATTAACAAATTTTGATGTTACTAACAATTAAATTTTATAATGCTTAAGCAAAGACAGCCTGCTTCAAGTAAAAATGGAAGCTTGATTATCACTGTGGATGGGACTCAATCAGGAAGAAATCCTCCAGGAAGTAATATGACATCTTGGACGAAGCTTGTTTTAGATATGTACCCTCCTGGAACATCCATTAGGTATGTGAACACTTAGATTATTTGAAAAACCTCTTGGTGATGCTTCTTTAAAGAAATTATGCTGTTATACATAATTGTAGCAGTGCACGTTTATGAATGGAGATTAAACTCTAGAATTCCTTTCAATGGGGGATATTGTCTTTTATATATTGAATTTGAGGGTTTGCATTTGGCAAATATAGTTAAGATGATATCAGAGTTTGTTATTTGGTTGAGCAAAAGTGTCTTCATGTCCTTTTGGTAATTGCATGGATTAAACATCAATTGTGACTATAGTTTCAGAAAGTAGGGGCTTATCTAGTGTAAAAAGATGTTTAGGGTACTTAAAAAATGATAATTTTTTGGAAGTCAGCAATATTTTATTGTCTCAATATGTAGAAGGTTCATAGTGTAGAGGACTGTAATGTTGTCTGAAATGAGAAATGAGTAAGGCAGTCAGAGGCCATCATAATGGGGCATGTCGTAGAGATTTTATTTCAGTTTTCTTCTTTGAACTGTGTGTGGTATGTACATATCCATTGCTGTAACAATACAAATGCTATATTTGTTTTAACATCTAGTGATCTAGATGCAGCATCTGCTGTTATATTGTTATTATCTTAAGGTCATGAGAGTTTTGATCCTTTTTTGGTAATATTTACCTAGTCGCTATGCATTTTTGTATTAATGAAACTTAATTTTCAATGGATCATAGTAGATGAATACAAATGGAGATGACTTGTGTTGTAATGCCATCAATCCACGTTTAGCATGATTTCATGTGATACATACAATGGGTAAAAGAAAACTTAAGCTATTTCATGTTGCTTGGAGTAGTACATGACTGCTTTGTTTTTGGCCTTTGCAGAACTCTGACATGTTCCTATTGCAATGTTGAACAGGTATTGATATCTCATGTCTATATTGTTACTTTGTATGTGCCATCTGGTTACATAAAGTGAAATCTCTTTGTGCCCTCTAAATTGACTGCTTAAATTTACAAGGTTTAATTTTTCTCTTTAAATAAAAATGAGACTCTAGTGAACTCAACTAAAATCCGTAACTATTTAGATGGGCCATATAGACTGTTTCGTCCATTTAACCTAGTTTAGGATAGATCTGGTGCACTAAATATTTTTGATGGGGCACAATTGAAACCCAAACACTTATTTGGCAGATATCCAACAATGAGAATTTTTTTTGGGAAATTAATTAAGCTTGAGTAGTCTTCTTTTAATTCTCTTTATGCAGGAAGTTTGCAGAATTTTAATTTTTTATTAAGCAGGTGTATTGCTGTAATTTCTAGAAAAGTTTTCTGGTTGCCTTTAAGAATCTTTCTATTTATTTCGGGTCCTTGTTGGTTTACAATGGCTTTGTTTGTTTTAATCTTCTTTGTGATTCCAAATTTTGTAGTTTTAAACTCCAATGTCTTAAAAGTTAGGACTACTTTTAAGGCTAAAATATCTTAGCTGTAATGCTTCTGTTTATCCTTCAGTTTTCAGTTGATAAATTTCTTGCAATTTTGATCAAGTTGCATGATGCAATTATATCTCAAGTATGAGGCCTAAGGATACTGTTCATAGGCACTGTTCACAAATACCTTAGATGCTAGCTGTCCTTGGTATTTTTTCAATGCTTCCCTCAATGACATCTTCAGTCTGTTCCTCTCTTTCTTATCTCCTACCATTTCAATGTGCTTGGTCTTTCGTACTGGTGCATTTGCTGGTCTGTAATGCATGTATGATGTGTCCAAACCATTTCAATCTCTTTTCTCTCAATACGATCCAATTCTACCTTACTGTGAATGTATAGGTTCCTTAATCCTTATCCTGTCAATTCCTGTATATTGATACCTCTCTTTGCCTCATTTTTTATACTAATCGTGCTTAGATTACTTCTTCCACTGCTAAAATTGCAATTCATATACTCTGTTTTAGTTCCACCTAACTCAAAATTCTTGGACTCTGGGCCCAGGGTACTTCTGCATAACTCTAACTTCCTGTTTACTCCATCCTGAGTTTCATCTATTAAAAAGCTATATGTCATTTGCATCTTATACATTCTTATACCTATATAAAAAGCTGAAATATTGTCATTTGAAAAACCATACTCCAAGGGATTTTCTTTTGAAGATGCTTTGACAACTCATTTGTGATCCTAAAAAGCTAGGGATCTAATGTCAATCCTTGGTAGAGTCCACCTGTGATCAGGATTTTTCTCTTTCTTTTTTTTTTGTCACCTAGTTATAACATCTTAGAAATGCCTAAACCAGTCTTCATAGAAGTATTGTTGCACATGGAATGACTTTGTTGATGGACTACATTAAATCTTCATATAAAACATTGATCTTCGATAAGAAAGCTGTAATGAACAGAGATGATCGTATGAAATCTTTTTGGCTAACTCCTCCATATTTCATCTTAGTGTTTCTCTTTGCCTAATGCTTCTCTTGCACTGAATGGAAATTACAAAAGCAAAATGCTTAGGAATATACACTTGAACATATTCATCAGTAAGGATTAATTCCTAGAGAACTCGAGCTACTTGCAATATTATATTGAGGGAGAGATCTAGATTTTGTTTGGTGTTATGCTGGGTGAAATTCACAGCCTAATTGGTACAGCTGTGGTGAAATTTATTGACTTGAATTGCACTTTTTGGAAATATTGCTGTCCTGCTATATAGGCTCATATATAATGATTATAGCTTTATAATGTTCATTTGATAATTTTAAAGTACTGAGACTGGAGTGAAGTGGCTGATTACCCAGACATGCTTTCTGATTGCATCTTTAATGATCTTTATTTTATCTTTAATGCAGGTTTTGATTATTATTTTATTTTATTTATTTTATTTATTTGGGGATATTACAGCCTCCACGAGCAAAGCATTGCCATGATTGTGACAAATGTGTTCTACAGTTTGATCATCACTGTGTTTGGCTTGGAACATGCATTGGCCAGGGAAATCATTGTCTTTTTTGGTGAGTTTGCATTCTGATATCCTCAATGGAGCTGTGATGCTGTACATAATAGTAGCATATTGCTAGTTATATTAATCTCCATCCTCATTTGCCTATAAAGTATTTAAATTTTTTTTCCTTGTTCTGATCTAGGTTTAGTAAAGTTAGTAAAGTGTATCTGTTCAAGGTTGAATGGTATTTAAGTTCAAAAATTTGATGGTCTTACGTGGATGTTTTTATTTGTTAGCTGTAATTATTATTTGAAAGTTTGATATTAACCGTAAGCTAGTTGTATTCCCTATTTATACGAATAAAAGAAAGACAAACATAATTTGACTTGTTATATAATTATAAATTATTTATATTTTGTTGTGTAATTTGTAGAAAATTACTTGCCATGTACTATCTAATATGGATTGAAAACCTATTATTTTCTCTTAAATGGTTTTAGAATTCATGGCCGTGAGCAGTTTGAAAGGTACTATATTTTGTTGTGTAATTTGTAGAAAATTACTTGCCATGTACTATCTAATATGGATTGAAAACCGATTATTTTCTCTTAAATGGTTTTAGAATTCATGGCCAGGAGCAGTTTGAAATGTTGTAGGTCCTTATGAATTCATGTTTACACTCTTGTTGGGCCCCACAAACTGACTAATTAATGGCTAAACATGTATATTACCATATGCATGACATATTTTTTATGTTTTTCTAAACATATACATACTATATATTTTTTATGTTTTTCTTTTCATGATGGGATATCTTAGGTGGTACATTTGTCAAGAAACAGCATTGTGCCTATGGACTGGCATCTTTTATATTTCATACTTGAAGGTTAACATCACAAGAGCTTGGTAAGATGCCCTTTTGAGGTCTTGTTCCTTTCTATCTTTCTAGGAACATGTGTATCTCTTATTTGAAGATTCTTTGGGGTCACTTTAACATCTCCAAAGAAAGCAAAATTGGAAAAAAAAAATAAATTAGTGCGATGCAATCTTTATGGCTCAAGCTGTTCATATGATGGTATTTCCGATGCTATTATTGGCAGGTGGAAGGATGCAATCATGATACTGTTGTTGGTTACTTTGTCAATTTCCTTGATCTTCCTGCTGTTGCTTCTGCTTTTTCATAGGTATTTATCGTTAATTTATTGCCTAATTTATTTGTACAACATTCTTTCTTACATCACATTCTGGAGCAGCTCACAATCATGATGTACTAATAGTGATCTGAATGGCCTAATCATGTTGTATTTCATAAGGTTCACTGGTTTCTCTTTATATGACACTTCTTCAAAGTTGTTGCATTGTTCTATTTAGTCGATGAAGTTTCTTTATCAATGACTATAAGATTTTGCAGCTCAGAATAATCTTAGTATGCAGTGAGATGAGGACCAGATAGAGCATGTTACTTGGGAAAATTCAAGATTAACAGCTTCATCTACTTGTTTATGATACCGTTTAGATGGGCTGGGCATTCTATGCTCTGAAGTAGGAGTAAATGTGCTTTTTATTTTATTTTATTTTTATTTTTATCCTTCAAGAATAAAAAATCTGTGCTTTTGTTACAACTACGAGCCAAAAGCGTGGGGTTTTGAAACAATTGGTGAATAATTGATTTTTGCAATTGTTGAGCAAGATAGAATCTATTTGATTAGATTATGAAGGATTGGCTCCTTGTGCACTAGTTAATGGTTTCCATTTGGTTCTCATCCCTTCATAGTTTATACTTACAACCTGTCAAGACATAATATGTAGAAAAAGGATTTGTCTCGTTTCATAATTTTCTTGCAAAATTAGATATTAGAAATTACGTCAAAGAACAGTTAGTCAACAAGGATAGGAAATATTGCGATTTAATTTTTTTCATGCTCATTGAACTTAATTATAGATTTCAACGTGGTCATTGAGTTTCAATTTGTACAGCTAAGATACTCAATTTTGGTTTTGTTTCAATAAATTCACCATTGCTGGATTTTTTCAGAATCTCATTCAAATTTTTGGGATACTAACCAAGTATTTTTTTATTTTTATTTTTTTTTATTAATAGAGTTTTTATACGCTATATAGGTGTTATTCTTAGCCATCACATATAAATTTGACCAAATTTCTATATAAGTGATCTTGAAACAAAATCAAAGTAATTTTTCTGATATAAATTAAAAAATTGACAATAGAAATTCACTAATAAGATTTGATTGTCAGCAAAAAAACTTGAAAATTTGTTCATAGCTTATGGCTCTATCGATGTATGCAGTCGGGTTTCAGAAATGATAGCTGAAGCTCATTTGCCTTTATCCAAAATGCCTTCTAGAAGATTTTTTCTGCATCATGAAAAAGTTCATTATCTGCTTGTGTGATCATAAATTCTGGTTTGCTTTGTTATGATTTTGCAAATTATTGAAGCTTATTGTTTTTGACGCAGCTATCTTATTTTGACAAATCAGACTACTTATGAACTTGTAAGGCGTAGACGCATCCCATATTTAAGGTTTGTTGCTACTGTTATGATATTCTATCATGTTTCATTCAACATATTCTTTTACCTATATAATGAATTGCTTACATATTTTATTTTATAAAAAGGGATGCTAGTTTTCCCTTTCATTGTGTTCAAAGAAGAGCAAGGTATTGTGAGGTATTGTGAAAGAATAAAGGAGTGAATATACTCTTTTGAACCTTCAATTGAATTTGTGGATGATTAGCTAATAATAAGCTTGTTGTATTTAGTTAATACTACAAAGGATGGATCTGTAGGCACCAAACTGAAACAGTGTCAATAAATGATATCCAAATAATTTGTCTTTGTTAATTTATTGATTTGGTTTTTAGTTAACTTTCTGCTGATTTGCAGGGGGGTTCCAGATCGAGTGTATCCATTTAGTCAAGGAGCTTGCAAAAATCTATTGAATTTCTGTTGTGCTCGAAGCAACAGATACAGCTTGGAACGACTACCCACAGCCTTGGAACTTGAATTGAAATTAAGGCCTTACACGTGCTTAGATTTTTTAACATGCCGGTGTTGCTGAGATTGTGAGAGTACTGTATTATTATATGAAACAATTTTCACCCTAAAAAATTTCGTGAGCACCAACTGTAGATGGGCTTGTCCATTCATTTGCTTAAAGTATAATGGGACTGCAAAAGATTAAGTTGGAGCCATTTGTGGTCGAGGTTTGTGGCTTAGACAATTTCTTGCTTAGAATGGGTCTATCATAGATAACTTTCACATGAGACTTATGTGCGGTGGACTGACTCAATGTGTGAGTAATCTGTCATGAATTCGTTTTAGGCAAGAATTACAATGGTGAAGATGATATGTTATTGGTTGATGGTAGATCTTGGAATTGTTTTTGTAATTGGCCTTATTTGCGATGATTTCAAGTGCAATTGAGTGCAAAAGTATCATGTTATGTCCGTAGTACATGTAGCTCAATGAGATTTACAAGGTTTTAAATTCAAATTTCGATTTTTATTACATTTAACACACTATGTTTTGCTTGCAACTATTGATTTGTTTTGATATTTTTCATTTTAAAAATTAATCTTTTGTGAATGTTGTAGAAGTTTGTAATGAAAGGTGATAAAATGTTCAAGAACATGGCCAAATAGCATTCGCATACTTGGCTTAGTGGTAGTGTATCTTCTGATTGAATGATGCACCTATATTCGAGTTGTTAAGAACAAGGTTAAATGACACTCCCAGATATGGTATAATGATTACAATATATCCGAGTTTGAGTATCACATTTTCTTAATGCTCAAACAAAGAGCATGGCCAAATAAGCAAAGCAACTTGCATCACGAGAATACAGATGTGCATCTAAGTGAAGAACGGCCAAATCATATGTTTATTTCAGTTACAATGACACTTATATTTTGTGGGGGGCTTTTGCATCTTCATTCCTAAAAGAACCGTAGCCTGTGTTTCCTTGTATATGTAGATGACTACTCAACAAATAGTAATTTCCTATCTGGACAATGAAATTAGTAGCACAAAAAAGCAGATGAAATTTACATCATCTTCAAATTAAACAACTCAATGTCAGTATCTGACCAAAATTTGCAGATAACTGCAAATAACAATTGAATACAAGACAAGTGGACCAAAATTTTGTAGAAGACTGCAAATAACAACTGAATATGAACAAGCCAAAGAAGATGACAGTGAAAGATTACACACGCAAAGATACTAAAAAACAAAGAAGATAAACAGACATATATGTCAGTGTCAGACCAAACCAAACTTGTTGCAAACTAAGCCTAAGTAATTTAGTGTTCCTAACAAACCATACCATTCTCATCTCCAATCTCATAGTAAGTCCCAATTCTGCTCTTAAACAAAATGGTCAAAGTCATCATCACTCTCCAACAATGCTTTTATGTGAGCAAGATGATCAACAACATTCATTTGATTAGGAATAGAGCAACTGTCATGATCAGCCAACACTATATCAAATCCAGTACTCAAGGTAGAGCAATTCACCATGTCATTCACGTCTGAACCTGCCAAAATTGCCCCACTTTCACAACTCAACTCTGATACAGATGATTATATTTGTTCTTGAGTAGCCCTAAAACGCTTATTATCGGATTTCACAATTTCACAATTGCCAAATTCACCACTCTTTCTCTTGCCCTTCTTGACAGACCCATCTTGAGAAACAGAGCCATTTTTTCTCAAGCGGCAGAGCACTAATTCAGAGTTCAAATTAGGCAAACTATACTCGTGCAAAATCCAACGGCAATGGTGGCTTGACTTTCTATTTCTATAATTGAACCTTTTCTTGACTGCTTGTACCCAATACTTCTCTTTAAACCCACCATCACCATCAACTATCACTATAGCTTTAAACTCCTGCCCAGAATCCTCCCTATGCCAATTACCCTCACCACACCCGACACTGCGATCAATTCTCGGTGACCAATTGTCGATATTTTCTGTTTTTTTTTTCTTCTTCTGCAAATTTTTCTTCTTCAGTTTAGTGAAGATCTCTAGAAGTAGAGATCTTCACTAACATATAACCCACTCCCGCGAAATCTCTCCCAAATTTCCCAAGGTTCTTCTTTTCCGTACAATTCACAGTCACTCACGATCATCTCCTCCAACGGCAACAGATTTCCGGTGAGTTTCTTGTAGAGATAGTGACCCACTAATTCCTCATCGGTCGGGTCCAATCTGTACCCAGGAGGCATTGCCGCCACGGGAGTTTTTGCCACTGTGACTTGCTGCATTCTAGGGATTCTTGGATTTTCTATCTCGCAATTCTTGAAATTTTCTCCGGTTTTCTCAGGAAAAAGCAGAGAGAGAAAACTAGTAGCATGGGTATAAAGCAACAAAATAAGAAATGGAAATCTGGAAATAAATGCAAGTGATTGACTGAGTGATGGAATTTACAGACGCGCCACAGCGCCAACCGCACTACTCGACCAATATTACCGTTACATAGATTCGCGCCATTTTAAATCTCTTGGTCTTTTTCTTTTATTTAAATTTCTCTCTTATATCTCTTATGACTTGCTTATGACCCGACCCGACAGGCATCCATCAACCCGATCATAATGGACGGATAAAATTCATATTTTATATTAAATATATATTATTTTAATATTCACAGATATATATTATATTTTTAAATTTTATTATATATATATATATATATATATATATATATATATATATATATATATATATATATATATATATATATATATATATATTATAATTATATTTTTAAGTAAATATGCATAATGATGCATTTTCCACATGTATTTATATAACTATATTACATATTGCAATTATCCTCCAAGTAAAAAATTGAAAGAAAAACTATTTTCTTTTTAATTAAGAAGTGGAAAAATCAAATTAATTTTTAAACTTAATATATTAGATTGTCAATTTAGTGTTTAACTTTTCATTTGAGTTAATAACTCATTAACTCTTACACATTAAGTTGATTTAGTGATTAATTGAAGAAACACCTAACAGTCAAGAGAAATTTTCAATCGGTGGTAGACTTAGAATTTCGACTCAGAAGGTGAACATATGCTTTTTTTAAAAAAAAGTTTCAAAATTTGAGTAGGTTTAAGGTAATTTATAAATAAAATAAAATTAAAAAAAAAAAAATGAAGGTGTAAAATGAAAAATATTCATGAACAAGGTAAAAAAATATATTATAAAAATTTCAAAAGTTTAAGGGATTATGAGTGTTTTAGATTTTAAGAAACAATATCATTTGTAATTTATAAATAAAATAAAAACAATAAAATTTTAAGGTCTATAATTGAAAATATTATAATTAAGATAAAAAATATATATGTACCATAAAACATATTTAAAAATTTAGAGGTTAAAGCGAAAATTATTTGTATATGGGATAAAAATATATATATATAATTGAAATATTTAAAGAAGCTGAGGGGCAAAAATAAAGTTCTAAAAGTTTAGGGGTTAAATTAAAGATTAAATTATAAATAAAATAAAATAAAATTTCTATATATAATTAAAACATTTTAAAAAGTTTAGGAGGACGGTGGCTCCATCAACCATCCTTAGGTCTGCCAATGACTCTGGTAATGCCTGCATCTTGCATAGGCTAAATATTATATATTATGAAAATTTACTAATATTATATTTCACAAATTATTGAGTAAGTTTCACTAAAATTTTAAACTACATAATTTGCAAAGTTAATTATGGGTTATCATCATTCAATATAATGATTAATTTCTCATTATGTATAAAAAGGTAAAACTACTTTAAAAATAAATATTAGAATAAATTTTTATCCCTAATACTTGAATCATAATTAATAATAATATCCTCTTAAATTTTTCAATATTATTTAATATCGTACTTATAATCTTACTCTAACTATAGGTGAATATCTCAATTTAAATTAAATTTTAAATTAAAATTTTTCTGCCATCATATAAATTAAAAAAACATCATTTAATATTTGTTTTATTACAAATTTTCACATAACTAATACCTTCTTCGATTTTGCATCCAACTTGGCTGTTAAAGCTTAATTCAATGTAGAAATATTAGATATGTATCTATAAATCGAGAACATAAAATCAATTTCATTAAGAGATAAGATACAAAAAAGTCTTTAAAATTTGGCTTTAGAAACAGATAAGCCTTTAAACTAAATTTTATAATAAAAATCTTGAAAAATCACCTATTTGGTCCAAAATAAGCCATTTAATAGACTGCTAATAAGATCACTGTTTGCCTTTCTGATGTGACAAACTACATTCAATTACATGTCAGATAAAAACCTAATTGTTTAATGCTTTAGGTGGGATTTTAGCCTCTTCGAGCACTTTACCCAATTACTCCAATACAACGCACATAATGTGATCAAAACAACATCTTTTATCTTTCTCTGTCTTTCTAACTGTAGTTGATGAGCAAATTAGAAAGGGAGATGCAATCATTTTGTCAAAAGGTTGCAAGAGGGCTTTTGTGGTGGTGAAAATCTTTATGTAGGGTTGACATTGGCAAAAGAAAAGAAAAAAATAACAAAGCACAAAATTTGATACTCAAGGTAAATTCCCAATAATGAAATGCTGGGTTTGCAAGTTTGTTTTTTGTTTGTTTTTTCTTACTATTTAGATGGGTTTATGTCATTTTAAAATAGTTTAGGGTTTGATTTGTCAATGTCGAAAAGTAGTCCTCATAGTGGTCCACAATATATGTTGATTAGGGATTTTGTTTAATTAATTAGAGCTTTTGTTTATGTGAGATTAAATAATTGATTTCTAAAATTTATTTGGCAAATAACATTTAAAAAAATACTAATTAATTATGTATGATGAGTTTTGCTGTATTTCACAGTTAGGGATTTTTAAGTTTCATGATTGGTTACTTTAGCAGTTAGGGTTAATGCAATTTTTTTTTTGTTTGTTATTCATTACAAAATGTCTGCTAATGTAATTGATTGAGATTTAACCATGGTGGTGAGTGGAGATATACCCCTTAATCTATGTTACTGTTTTGGGTCAGAGAACATAATAGAAAATTATGACCCTAACTATTTGACATATAGAAATCTGCTTGACAAGCATAAAACTGAGTTAAGAGTGCCTAATGTGAAAAATATATTTGTCCTTGAACTTGAAAGAGAATTTAATGATGGGCATCTTTTTAGTACATGATGATACTACAATTAGGAAGATACAAAATACAATTAATAAATATTGTTGGATTTTTGAAATAGACATATATGAGGATTATAACTTAGATGTACTCATCTTCCAACGACCTATATTACCATTAGAATGGAGGGATGAGGATCTACAAAATAATAAGGTTAATGAAGGTAATGAGGATAATATGGGCAATGAGAGTATTAAGTATAATGAGGTACCTGAGAGTAATGAAACCCACTAGTCTAAATTATTTAATGATGATTATTTTAGTTTTGAGATACCCACATAGTGAGGACAAATACATTGTTTTGGTTGTTATATTGATTTAAATTATGGTGAAACAATTATCAATGTAAGTATTTTTATGTTTATTATTATTTTTAGTGAGGTGTGTTATCTGGATTTGTATGTGATATTGCTTGGATTGATTTAAAATACATCAATTCTTTGGACAGCCTGCAAAATAAAGTGATAATATCATTGCAGAAGGTATGACCCCATTAGATCATTTTCTTGATGTTCAGACTAGGTTCCCAATACCAAACGAAAGAGAATAGAGAAGGGAAAGAGTTGCTAACACTATTAGTGGCCCTTTAAGAACCATTCACTTTAATAGAGATGGGAGTAGTGTATTTACACTTTTTGACTTATTGTTTGGACCTCTAGGATTGTAATGGAGAGGGAGGCTTGCAGTAACTAGTAGACAATTGCAAGCTTAGAGGTTTGTAAGTAGGGCAAGACAAACATAGTAGACTAAACATACTTAATGTATTTGTTTTTTGTATGCTGGTAGACTAAACATACTTAATATGTCTTTTTTTTTTTTAATGGGAGCTGCAAGCTATGTTTTATGTTTGTAATTATAACAATGTAGTATTAGGAATGCTCACATGATATGTTGGGAATGCTCAATGTGATATTTTGCAATGACAATGTTTTAGCTTTGTGACATTGACAAAATTTTATGAAATTAAATGGAATGCTACATTGAATACATTATGGTTGTGTGAGTTGTAGTTGAGTATATTGTGTTTCAGCGATCTATAATTGAGATGGATTGCAGAATGCAAAAATCAAGCTTGCTAATGGTTGAATGATTTGTATTTGGTTCAAATTTACCTCTATTTCTCAATCACATATTAAAATTGATCAGTCAACTAAATTATTATTAAGAATATCAAAAAATCAAAATTTCATAAACTAAAAATGTCAGCAACTTTCATTTCATACTAAATTCTCATACAAATCAAACACTAAGAATATGTGAAATTAAATAACTTGTACAAATTTTCCACTAGCTTAAAATAATACTAACACAACTAACATTACAAGCCATGATACAAAAACAATTACTTAATCAGATTTGATTTTCTACTTCAACCTTTTGGTCTCTAAAAGATTACATGCCTTCAACCTTCTCACTTCAAACCATAACTCATCAATTTCATTTGATAAATCACCTTCACCTTCCACAAACACCCCTCTTCTTTAGATGCCAATCAACAAGAAGAAACTTATTTTGCAGTTTCAACTAATATAGTAACTCCTTAACACTTTCACTTACATCAGGATCATGCCACTTGAAATAGCCATAATTCTTCATCTATAAATATAATAGATAACCAAAATTAACAAATCATTTACCAAATATCATTTATACACAACTTAATTAAGAAAATTTCAAATATCCACAGTACCAAATATCCCCTATTTCGACATTTACAGTACTTAGGTGGTCCTTTATAATTGAGTTCTATTTCCTTCTCCTCGTCAATCGAGATGTTGATGTTGATGTTGATGTTGAGGAGGAAGAAGCCATGTATGAAATTTAGATTTCACCCATCCGTCCTTGTCAATTTTTAATTTGAAATGTTAGGATTATAGAAGAAGAGTAGGGAGCAAGAGTACAAAAAACAAATAGAAGGAGAGAGAATAAATTATTTTCAATGGGAAAATGAGAGAGATTTATTATAATTGAACTGATTGTTGTAAGTGAGACTTTCTTATGTCTAGGTCAATAAGGTTAAAAGGCATTAAATGCCATTCATGTCTTGATCCAATCGATGGGTTATTTGGACTAAACAAGTGATTTTTCAAAATTTTTGTTCTAAAATTTAGTTTAAGGGCTTATATGCTCCTAGGGCCAAACTTAAAAGGTTTTTTTTATACCTATTAAAAGTTGGTGGATCAAATTTATTGTTTTTAAACCACCAAAACCATTTCTTATTTTTAGGATTGTTTTGTTTTAGCCAATTTTTTTTTGTTCCTACTTTTAAGGTTTATGATCTATAAATAATCTAATTTTAGGTGATCTAAAGTGTATATATATGTGTGTAAATTCATTTGTAATGGATAGGAGAGCAGAGAAACAAACAGAATAAAACTTTTGTTATCTTTTCTAGCATTTGGGAGGTTTTTTGAGAGAGCCACAAATTAGCAATTTATAATTATTTTCTTGTATTTATTGCTAGTGCATTAAGGCTTCATTAAAGCATTTTGGCATTATTAAGATGGCTAGAATTTTATACTCTCATCAAGAGATTTAATAATATAAATCTTTCGCTCTTATTTTGATATTTCTCATTTGTCATTTGTGATTATTTCATAGTTGCCGTTATAATTAATTGGCATTCAGAGTGTTGATCCTAACAATAATTTATCCCATTTAAAGATGAATTGAGTAAAGAGTTTTTGGACAATATTCTATAGATTCTTGAGACGCAATCTTTTGGAACAATTCATTAGTTCATTTCCACATTTACATATTTTAAAAAAAAATGCAACAAGGGAATTTATGATGGCCCTTTCCATGTATATTAAGTTGTGTTTCTAATAGTTCATATATGTGTAAAATAATCTCTTTAAATAGATATGTTCCAATTATGTGTACAGAAAATAACTCACAAACTTGAAATTTAATGAAATTTAGGATAAAGGTAGAATTATATAAATGATATCTAAACTTTTTGATTTTTGCTATTTTGATGTCTCAGTATTTTTTTTTTTTTTGTAATCGAGTGTCTGAACTCTTTAATTATATTAAAAGAGAGTGCTTTTGACTGATGAAGTCTATATTCAACAAGAATTTAGTGTCGACTAAGTAAAAATTGGGTCCATATACATTGAGTCAGCAAGCCAAATCATAAGAAAAGACTAAAATGACTAAAATGACCCTGATTTATTTATTAATTAGAGTCAAAAGAATGAATTAATTATAGATACATTATATTATATTTATAATATAATATAAAAACAAAGAATCAAATATGCCTTTCAAGCTACATTCCTCGTATATGCCATTCAAGTTATTATGGCAAAATATATAGCCAAATTAATATATATTCTAGTGACAAAATCACACAGTACATCTAGCCCAATGTATCAACAATCCAAATAATTATTTTTTAGAAAAATGAAAAAAATCAATTGGATCTTCAAATTCTCCATGTCAACGCCTTTGAATATGCTCGCTAGTTCTTGATCCTCACACATGTCAAGTTGAAAATATAAATATATTGTTATATCACCTTTAGATTCATGATTTGTTGTTTTTCTTAATTTTTGTTAAAATTCATAAACCCACTTCATTGCTAGATCTCTACAATCTTTAACGATTTTTGCTTTTTTTTTTTTTTTTTTTAATTATCTTGGTTCATTTCGATTTATGTATTGAGTTTGATTTTTTTTTTTCTTGATGTTCTTGAATTTTTTGGGTTTTTAATTAGAGAGTTGAATACTAGTTTACGGGTTCTTGATGTTTTGAGATTTGAGTTGAATTTCTTTTTTTTTTTTTCCTTGAATTTTTTTTTATTTTTATAGTTATTATTTTAGTTTGGAGGAAAATGGAGGAAGAAGATGAAGATGATGGTGATTGCATGCGAAAGGGAGAGAGGAATTCCTTCTTATGACATGGCTTGCTGCCTCAAAGCATATTGATCCAATTTTTATTTAGTCACCATTGCTAAATTTGCACTTTACTGGTCAAAAACACTCTCTTTTAATGTAATTAAGGAGCTCATATACAAGATTGAAAAAAAAAAAAAAAATTAAGATACTAAAATAGCAAAAATCAAAAAATTCAAATACCATTAATATAAAGGTTCATAACATCTTTATTACTCTTGTATTAGGTTTTTTTTTTCCTTGTAAATCTGCAACTATTTTTATTTTTCTCTTGGACAATGAATTAGAGATGCTAAGAATCTATCTAAATACTCTCAAATGCATGTCTTTAAAGTAATTTTCTTCTTTTCTATTAAGTTATTGAAATTTGGATTTTTAGATTAAAAAATAAAATTAAGTAATTAATTATAACCTTTTAATTTCTGGATGAATTTGTATATATTTTGGGTGGCGATATTAATATTTTTCAAATGGTTTCTGGTAGTAACTCATTTTATTTTATTACTTAAATTGACTATCCTATCATGTTACTTTTGAAACTTATTCTTTTTGTTTCTTTCTTTGAAATACTTACCTTTTATTAATTGCCAAAAAAATCTCCTATTTTTTCAATTAAAATGATATGAGTATACTGTTGCTGTTCATGGTTTTTAAAAGCTCATGAAACTGTGTAACAAGGTGACATTACATTAATTGGATCATTTTTCAATTAAAATGATATGAATTTTTTAGAAACTACATTACAGAAGTATAATTGATTTTCCATTTATCATTTCCTCAGCAAAGCACAACAGCGTAGGAATTGTTTAGCCAACCTTCCCACTGTATTCACTCATATTCACATCAATTCAAATTCTGCTCTGAGTGAAAATATTCAAATTCATCATCACTCACCAATAGTCTTTCTATATCATCAAGAAAATCAACAGCATTAAACTGGTTAGGAATAGAGCAATCATCAGCCAATACTTGATCAAACCCAGCAGTCAAGGCAGAGCAATTCACTTCTGAACCTGCCAAAATTACCCCACTTTCACAACTCAACTCTGATATTTGTTAAAACGCTTATTATAAGATTTCGCAATTTCACAATTGCCAATTTCACCACCCTTTCTCTTACCCTTCTTGACAGACCCATCTTGGGAAACAAAGCCATTTTTTCTCAAGCGGCAGAGCACCAATTCAGAATTCAAATTAGGCAAACTATACTCGTGCAAAATCCAAAGGGAATGGTGGCTTGACTTTCTATTTCTATAATTGAACCTTTTCTTGACTGCTTGTACCCAATACTTCTCTTTAAACCCACCATCACCATCAAATATCACTGTAGCTTTAAACTCCTGCCCAGAATCCTCCCTATGCCAATTACCCTCACCACACCCAACGCTGCGATCAATTCTCGATGACCCATTATTGTTATTTTCTGTTTTTTTCTTCTTCAGCAAATTTTTCTTCTTCAGTTTAGTGAAGAAGTAGAGATCCTCACTACCATATAACCCACTCCCACCAAATCTCTCAAGGTTCTTCTTTTCCGTACAATTCGCAGTCACTCACGATCATCTCCTCCAACGGCAACAGATTTCCGGTGAGTTTCTTGTAGAGATAGTGACCCACTAATTCCTCATCGGTCGGGTCGAATCTGTGCCCAGGAGGCATTGCCGCCACGGGAGTTCTTGCCGCTGCGAATTGCTGCATTCTAGGAATTCTTGGATTTTCTATCTCGAAATTCTTGAAATTTTCTGCGGAAAAAAGCAGAGAAAGAAAATTAGTAGCTTAGGTAGAAAGCAAAAAATCAGAGAGCGAATATATGGAAATAAATGCGAGGGAAGCAAATATATACCAGGCTGCTGAAGGCGGCTACTCTGCCAATGTTACCGTTAGGTGGATACGCGCCCTATTTTAAATTTTAGTTTTTTTTTTTTGGATCAATTATAGGCTTATATAGTTTTCTATTTAATTTAGGCTTATTATCAAACGTTTCATGATGAATTCTAAAAATTTCTAAGAATTTATAAGAAATTTCATATTTTTATATTTGATATAAATGAAAATTTGCACTCTCACAAATTTTTATAAAATTTATTACAGCGAAACTTATATTATTTATAAATGAATTTTACACTTAAAAAATTTCAGTTATGTAATATTTAAAATAAATTTATATGAAATTTAATTTGCATTCGGATTAGCTATATACTTTATTTTAAATATTTAGTTTTACTAGTTTGTACTTATAATTTATTTTTTTAATAGTTTTATATCCTTATTAAATTTGAAATTCATTTAGAATTTTTTTTTCAATTTTAGTAAAATTTGATTAAGTATAATTAATTTTATACAATTAAAAATATAAACTTCTAAATAAATTAGATTTATACTAAATATGTAAGCATAATTTTATAACTGAATTTCATAGATTTTTATAGAATTTATTTATTAGATAAGACTTAAATCCTACCAAATGTATTTATATTTATTTTGACAATTACACCTCTTACAGCCACATCCAAATCCATTCTGCTGAAGCTTGAAGATCTTAATCAATGAATATCTATAAGAAGCCTAGAAACTATGCAGTTTCAATATTTAACAAAAGCAAAACAATATTATTGTCAAATGAACAAGAAACCTTACCCTTCTTGTCTCTTGGAATGAAAACTATGAATATATTTAATAAATTTCACATATTTTAATAATATCAGTTTCAAAATAGCTAAACAACCGTTTAAAATTACTTTTTCTAATATTATCATACTATTTTTCTGAAAAAATAATTTTAACTCATATCATATGCAATTAAACAAAAAATGCAAAAAATGCAAAAAAAAAAAACTAATTTTACACAAACCACCATCTTTTTCGATCATCATTTCTGTTGGTACTCCTTCAATCCATTCTCAAGTGCAGGGATGGAAATTTTATCTGCCCCACCCCATCCTACCTTGCTTTGTTTAGCAAATGGGCAGAATGAGTTTATTATTTAAATTTGAATTGAGTTCGAATAATGATATAATCCGATTTGATTATATATATTATATACATTTTTAATTTTTAGATATTATATATTAAATTTATCTTTTTTTAATTAATGATTTATTTTTTATGTGAAATATAAATTATATTGCATATGGATATATATAAAAATATATAAATAAATATATTCCAGAACCATCTGAATCGGATCCTTTTCCTCACATTTTGCTACACATAATTTCAGACATTATTATATGAAAAAAAAAAAAATAAAATTAAACTAACCAAAAATTTGAAATCATAGAAACCATTTAACTCCAACTGCAGTTATAATCTGGATCCTTAAGTAATAGATAAAATCATTTCTTTTCTCTCATTCTCGTCCATATCTATTCTTATACAAACAAAGACTAGTTTAACAAAACAAAACAGATAAACAAAATATCGTTCAATAGGATTTCGAATGCAAATAAAATTACTGAGTAACATTGAGCCACTTTAAGAAATTCACAAACCAGCCATGACTTAGACAAATTTCCATTTACTTAGTGCAAGGGAAAATCCATTAGAAATTCCCATTAATATAATCCTAAACATCTTGAAAAATATCTTAAAAAAATGCAACAACATAAGATATAACAGGACGGAAAGGAAAATTGATATGTTGGATAAGTGGTGGATAATTATTAGTAGCTTTGGTTTGAAAGGAAAGAAATGAAAGAAACTACTTTTTTTAGGATTTCAATCTCCTACACATTTCAATATATTCTAATAAGATATATATATATATTTAATGTAGTATAAATGGTTCAATTAACCATTTTTTATTAGTATCTATATATGATTTTAATAATTATTCTTTAACCCATTTTATTTTTTGTTTTTAATAAATGACATATTGCAATATTTTTTTAATTGTTATACTCCAATTCCAAATTATTTTTTTAAACACATTTATCACATCCCAACTTAGGAGCTGTGATAATCTTAGGATATGGGTAGATGTGAGGCTGCTGAAAATCTATAGAACCTATGCTATTAAACAATCAACATGGTATTGTTGCAACTAACCACACATTCTCAACCCCAAGATTAGAATCTGAGTACATATATACATATATAATTCATCTCATCCACATATACATACTCACATACATGTCCTCATATGTGCTCATGGCATTCTTAATGATAATAGTACATATGCATCACTATAGTACTTGCCCCTTTGGTTAAAAGAACATCCTCTTCTATACTCATGGAGCTCTAAACTATCTCAAAATACAAGTATATCAAATTATGGAGGAATTACATTGATCAAATTAGTTCTCAATGGAGGAGGATGTTTGAGGAACTGAGCTAATAAATACTAATATCTTGAAAAACATCAATAACAACTAGTGAGATTTCTCAATAAGTAAAGATTATACTACCATACTTGTGAGTCTAGATAATTCAAGACTAGCTCATAAGGATGGCTTTGTCTCATAACTCATCAATTGGTTTCATATGGCTCATAAGGTTCAAATATCAATCATAACACATGAATAAGTTTATAAAATGTAAATTATCCAAAAGAAAATTTAGGAATAGATGCATTTTATTAGCGTATTCCCCTCATGAATCAAGAATAGAGGTTGAATTAGCATTCTCTTTCACATAAATAAGGGTAGAGATTTTCATTAACATATTTTTTTACATGAACATGAAGTTGATTGGACTTCACTTCTAGGACAATTTACCCTTTCTAGTTAAGAGTTGAATATTATATCTTATCTGATAGGTCACAATGTGCATAAGATTTGATATATTTTCCACATCAACCAGGAATTTTTATCACAGTTTTTGTATTTGGTTATTTTAATCTTTTTATCTCTTCTTATAATGTGGCTTGCTGACTCAAAGCATATAGTCCAATTTTTGCTGAATCACCATCGTTGAATCTATACTTTACTGATTAAAAACACTCTCTTTTAATGTAATTAAAGAGTTTATACACTCAATTAAAAACAAAAAAAAGGACATTGAGATACTAAAATAGCAAAAATAAAAAAATTCAGATATCATTAATGTAATTTTACCTAGGATAAATAAAGGCTCATGACATCTTTATTGTTCTTGTATTATTTTATTATTATTATTATTATTATTATTATTATTATTTTATTTTTTTTTGTAAATTCGCAACTATTTTTATTTTTCTCTTGGACAATGAATTAGAGATGCTAAGAATCTATCTAAACACTCTCAAATGCATGCCTTTAAAGTAATTTTCTTCTTATCTATTAAGTTATTGAAATTTGGATTTTTAGATTAAAAAATAAAATTGAGTAATTAATTATAACCTTTTAATTTCTGGATGAACTTATATATATTTTGGTGGCAATATTAATGTTTTTCAAATGGTTTCTGGTAGTAACTCTTTTTATTTTATCACTTAAATTGACTGTCCTATCATATTTTTGAAACCTATTCTATTTTTTACTTTCTTTGAAATATCATATTTACCTTTTATTAATTGCTAAAAAAATATCCCAATGTAAGAAATTCAAAGCAAAAAGAAAAAATTATAATTGTCATTTAAACTCATAATGGTTATATGTTTTATTTAATTATTTTATATACTATTCATCAACGTCACAATTATATTTTGCTATTCTTTTTATCTTTTGTTTGAAAATAATAATTATTTTTTAAGGTAATTCAATCAATCAAATATTTTTTCATTGCCAAAAAAATAATATTTTCCCTTTCTATCAATAATCTCTAAAATTTGAAATTAAACCTACATAATTAATGATTCAAAACGATTAAAAATAACTAAAATTTCAATATATTAACATTATTAAATTAATAGTCATTTTTGAATCCATCTATATTAAAACTACACCACTCCAAAATTCATATCCAATCTTTTACAAAATAATAATAATAATAATAATAATAATAATAATAATAATAATAATAATAAATATAAATAAATAAATAAATAAGGGAATAGAAGAGAATTAATCTTTCATTGTTAACAGTAACAACCACATCTTTTGAAATTCTTCAAAATTAAAATACTTATCCCTTTCAAATCCACCTTGTAAATCATTTTCACATAATTTTCAATATATAATGAAAGAAGTAGAGGTTGGAATACAGTTAATAGAGTGTACAAAATTGGGTTGGCCATTGGTACCATCTGATAACAATAATTAGCATTGTGGGAAGTGGGAACCCAGATGCAGTCTATTTTTTCCTTGATAACTAGCTGGTCTTTGAGTATATTGTTGCTGTTCATGGTTTTTAAAAGCTCATGAAACTGTGTAACAAGGTGACATTACATTAATTGGATCATTTTTCAATTAAAATGATATGAATTTTTTAGAAACTACATTACAGAAGTATAATTGATTTTCCATTTATCATTTCCTCAGCAAAGCACAACAGCATAGGAATTGTTTAGCCAACCTTCCCACTGTATTCACTCATATTCACATCAATTCAAATTCTGCTCTGAGTGAAAATATTCAAATTCATCATCACTCACCAATAGTCTTTCTATATCATCAAGAAAATCAACAGCATTAAACTGGTTAGGAATAGAGCAATCATCAGCCAATACTTGATCAAACCCAGCAGTCAAGGCAGAGCAATTCACTTCTGAACCTGCCAAAATTACCCCACTTTCACAACTCAACTCTGATATTTGTTAAAACGCTTATTATAAGATTTCGCAATTTCACAATTGCCAATTTCACCACCCTTTCTCTTACCCTTCTTGACAGACCCATCTTGGGAAACAAAGCCATTTTCTCTCAAGCGGCAGAGCACCAATTCAGAATTCAAATTAGGCAAACTATACTCGTGCAAAATCCAAAGGGAATGGTGGCTTGACTTTCTATTTCTATAATTGAACCTTTTCTTGACTGCTTGTACCCAATACTTCTCTTTAAACCCACCATCACCATCAAATATCACTGTAGCTTTAAACTCCTGCCCAGAATCCTCCCTATGCCAATTACCCTCACCACACCCAACGCTGCGATCAATTCTCGATGACCCATTATTGTTATTTTCTGTTTTTTTCTTCTTCAGCAAATTTTTCTTCTTCAGTTTAGTGAAGAAGTAGAGATCCTCACTACCATATAACCCACTCCCGCCAAATCTCTCCCAAATTTCCCAAGGTTCTTCTTTTCCGTACAATTCACAGTCACTCACGATCATCTCCTCCAACGGCAACAGATTTCCGGTGAGTTTCTTGTAGAGATAGTGACCCACTAATTCTTCATCGGTCGGGTCGAATCTGTACCCAGGAGGCATTGCCGCCACGGGAGTTTTTGCAGCTGTGAATTGCTGCATTCTAGGGATTCTTGGATTTTCTATCTCGCAATTCTTGAAATTTTCTGTGGAAGAAAGCAGAGCAAGAAAATCAGTAGCTTAGGTAGAAAGCAAAAAATCAGAGAGCGAATATATGGAAATAAATGCGAGGGAGGCAAATATATACTAGGCTGCTGAAGGCGGCTACTCTGCCAATGTTGCCGTTAGGTGGATACGCGCCCTATTTTAAATTTTAGTTTTTTTTTTTTGTCTATTTTATTTAGGCTTATTATCAAACGTTTGATGATGAATTCTAAAGATTTTTGTTAAAAATTTCTAAGAATTTATAAGAAATTTCATATTTTTATATTTGATATGAATGAAAATTTACACTCTCGTAAATTTAATTTTTTGAAATTTATTACAGTGAAAACTTATATTATTTATAAATGAATTTTATACTTAAAAAATTCAGTTATGTAATATTTAAAATAAATTTATGTGAAATTTAATTTGTATTTGGATTAACAGTTTTACTAGTTATACTTTATTTTAAATAAACAGTTTTACTAGTTTGTACTTACAATTTATTTGTTTTAATAGTTTTATATCCTTATTAAATTTGAAATTCATTTAGAATTTTTTTTTCAATTTTGGTAAAATTTGATTAAGCGTAATTAATTTTGTACAATTAAAAATATAAACTTCTTAATAAATTAGATTTATACTAAATATGTAAAGATAATTTTATAAATGAATGTCATAGATTTTTATAGAATTTATTTATTAAATAAGAGGTAAATCCTAACAAATGAATTTATATTTATTTTGACAAGTACACTAGCTCAAACACTTAGTAGAGCAGAAACCTCCACCTCTCGCAGCCATATGCAAATCCATTCTGCTGAAGCTTGGAGATCTTTAGCAATGAGTATCTATAAGAAGCCTAGAAACTATGCAGTTTCAATATTTGACAAAAGCAAACAATATTATTGTCAAATGAACAAGAAACCTTACCCTACTTGTCGCCTGGAATGAAAACTACTGATATGTTTAATAAATTTCGCTTATTTCAATAATATCAGTTTCAAAATAGCTAAACAACCGTTTGGAATTACTTTTTCTAATATTATCATACTATTTTTCTGAAAAAATAGTTTGAAGAGTGTTTTGATTGTTTTGAATGTCTCTATTATGTTACTAATACAACACCTCATACAAACAATTTTGCTCCGAGAGCTTTTAGATGCATTTTTCTTGGTTTTTAGGATGGTCAAAAGCAGTGTTTTAAAAACCAGGCCATCAGTTTGTGGTTCAACAGGTTTGATCTAGATGCAGGTTCTGTTGTTATATCGATATTATCTTAAGGTCATGAGAGTTTTGATCCTTCTTTGGTAGTATTTACCTAGTCACTATGCATTTTTGTATTAATGAAACTTAATTTTCAATGGATCATAGTAGATGAATACGAATGGAGATGACTTGTGTTGTAATGCCATCAATCCATGTTTAGCATGATTTCATGTGATACATACAATGGGTAAAAGAAAACTTAAGCTATTTCATGTTTCTTGGAGTAATACATGACTGCTTTGTTTTTGGCCTTTGCAAAACTCCGACACGTTCCTATTGCAATGTTGAATAGGTATTGATATCTCATGTCTATATTCTTATTTTTTATGTTCCATTTGGTTACATAAAGTGAAATCTCTTTGTCCCCCCTAAATTGACTGCTTAAATATACAAGGTTCAATTTTTTCCTCTTTAAATAAGAATGAGACTCCAGTGAACTCAACTAAAATCCGTAACCGTTTAGATCAGCCTTATAGACTGTTTCCTCCATTTAACCTAGTTTAGGATAGATCCGGTGCACTAAATTTTTTTATGAAGCACCATGGAAACCCAAACACTTATTTGGGAGATATCTAACAATGAGAATTTTTTTTTGGGAAATTAATTAAGCTTGAGTAGTCTTCTTTTAATTCTCTTTATGGAGTAAAGGATATAACTCTAAGAGGAGAGAATGAATGGTAAGGGAAATTCAAAATAACTTTCATTAACAGAGCCATTATATAGAAGATACAAGCATAACAATAGTTGGGAAGTATAAAAAAAGTTAATTAACTACTCCTAACTATTGACATGGTTTTTTTGTTCCTTAATTTATGCTAACTTTAAGCAATATCATATATTTAATTTCATTAAAATAAGTACAAAAAAATATTTATCTTAGCTACTGAGCCTAGTTTATAGCAGTTGTGACATAGCTTTCTTCACTCCTCCTTGGCACAATTGCTGGTCATGCACATGGCATCTTTCAGCCACAAAAACCTTGATCTTGGCAAGGATTTTGTAAGGATATCAGCTTTCTATTTTTTTGAGCTACAATGTGCCAGAATAACTTCTTTCTCATTTTCAACTTCTCTAACAGAATGATACTTAATTTTTATATGCTTGATCTTGCCATGGAACACTGGATTTTTTGCAATAGCCACAACTGATTTGTTATCACAAAAATTCTGTGTTGCATCAACTTGTTCTTGCTTCAAATCTTTCATTAATTTCCTAAGCTAAATGGCTTGGTTTACAGTAGTAACAGCAGATATATATTCTGCTTTAGCAGTTGATTGAGCAACTATGTTTTGCTTCCTTGAGCACTAACTAACACCCCTGATCCTAAGGAAAATACAAATCTAGAAGTGCTTTTCATATTATCACAAGAACTAGCCCAATCACTATCATCAAGGCCAATCAACTTCATCTCAGGAACACTTGAATACCAAATTCCAAGTTCAGCAGACCCTTTGACGTATCTCAACACCCTTTTTGCAACTTTAAACTGTAGTTCACTTGGAGAATGCATGAATCTAGAGAGAAGACTTATAGCATACATAATATCAGGTCTTATAGTTGACAGATATAGGAGACATCCAATGAGACTTCTATAAACTCCCTCTTAAATTTTCTCAGTCTAATCATCTTTACTTAGCTTTTCATTTTGAGCCAAGGGGGTATCAACATATTTACAATTCTCCATCCTAAACTTCTATAAAATTTCTCTAGCATACTTCTTTTGACAAATAAAAATTCCTTGTTGAGTTTGTGAAATTTCAATTCTAAGGAAATAGGATAATTTTCCAAGATCAGTCATTTCAAAAGCTTTTAGCATTTCAATCTTGAACTAATTTATAAGAACAAGACAGCTTCTTGTCATAAGCAAATCATCAACATATATTGATACAATTAATAGATCACCTTCAACATCTTGAAAATAAAGAGTTGGCTCACTTTTGCTTCTACTAAATCCCATATTGATCAAGTGTTGATCAATTTTACTATACCAAGCTCTTAGAGCCTGTTTTAGGACATACAAAGCCTTCTATAATAAGTACACTTTATCCTCCATGCCTTTAACTTCAAAACCTTCTGGTTGCTCAATATATATCTCCTCCTCAAGCTAACCATTGAGAAAGGCAGAGTTGACATCAAGTTGAAAGAGCTTCCAACCTTTTTGAGCTGCAAGAGCAATGAGAAGTCTTATAGTATCCATTCTTGCAACAAGTGCAAAGGTATATGAAAAATCAATTCCATATTGTTGTGAAAAGCGCTTGACAACCAGCCTTGCTTTGAGTATATTAACAGTACCATCTGAATTATATTTGGTTCTGAAAACCCATTTAACTCTAATCACATTTTTGTTGCTTGGTCTATCAACTAGTTGCCAAATTTTGTTCTTCTCAATCATCTTCAATTCTTCTTTCATTGCATCAAGCCAACCTTTGAACTTGCTACTTCTTTGAGACATGAAGGTTCTATCAAGGCAACATTGCATCTTGCATACACATCTGAAAGCAATCTTGTTCCTCTTACAGCACTTTCAGAGTCAATATCTAAATTGTCACTTAACTCTAGCTCTGAAATAGTTGCATCTTTTTTTTGGGATTTATTGGCTTGCTTTGAAATCTTGTAACAAGGTTCTGCTATGCCTTTGTCATAATTCGAAATCCCAGCTTCATCATATTTGATATCCCTTACAACAATAACCTTTTGAGTCTTCACATTAAACACCCTATAACCTTTGTTATTGCTACTATAACTAAGAAATACACCTTTAAGAGACCTTTGATCTAGCTTCTTTCTTTTAACATTAGGAATAAACACATAACACAATGAACCAAAGATTTTGATGTGATCAACAGAGGGCTTCACTCTAAACCAAGCTTCATGTGGAGTTTTGTCATTTAAAGCCCTTGTAGGAAGTCTGTTTAGCAAGTATACATATGTGTATACAGCTTCTACCCAAAACTTCTTTGGCATATTTTTTTTTCAAACAAAAGATAGATGGCTGTCTCCATGATTGTTCTATTTTTCCTTTCACTAACTCCATTCTGCGGAGGAGTGCAAGGAATTGTAATTTGATGATGAATTCCATCATTAGAACAAAATTTATTAAATTATTGAGAAGTATATTTTGTGCCATTATCATATCTAATTGCCTTAATTTGACAACCACTTTGCTTTTCAATCCATGCTTTGAACTTCTAAAATATAATAGCTACATCTGATTTTTGTTAGAGAAAATAAACCCAGCACATTTGGGAAAAGTCATTTATAAACAAGAGGAAATATATGCTTCCTTTCAAAGTTGGAGTAGCGATAGGGCCACATACATCTGTATGAATGAGTTGTAATTTCTCAATAGCTCTTGAAGCTTGATTTGTTGGAAATGGTTTTTTGGTTTGCTTTCCAAGTTGACAAATCTTACAAACATTATCACTGATTTGTATTGTAGGCATATCATCAACAAGAGCTTTACCATGCATATGCTTCAAGGATTTAAAATTGAAATGGCCAAATCTCTTGTGCCATATATCAAAATCATTCACAGTGATAGTGCATCATTGAACATCAACATTTTTCCAATTCACAAGAAAACTTTTGTTTCTCATTTTCACTTTGAACAACTCACTACCACTTTGATCATAAACAATACATGACATATCTTCAAAATGCAAGATATATTTATTTTCAAGCATTTAGCCTACACTTAATGAGTTTTGACTTATTTCATGTACAAATAACACATCAAAAATGTATTTGATACTTATTGGAGTTTCCATAGCAACAATACCTCTTCCTTTCACATCCAAGCTTTCTCCATTGCCAATTATGACTTTGGAGATATAAGATCTATCTAGCTCCTTGAACAAAGTACAACTTGAAGACATGTGATTAGTGCATCCACTGTCAATAAGCCAGGCTTCAATATTGTAGATTTGAGTTGCATAAGAGGTAGCTACAAATAGATGCTCCTCCTATGATTGAAGTTCTTATTTTTCAACAACTTGTGCTTGCTGAGTCTAAGAGCTATTTTTGAATTTGCAAACTTTATCAGTGTTAAATTTTTTACATATTTTACATTGGACACCTGGTCTGAACCAGCATCTTCTTTCAAGACGATTTGTCTTTTTACAGTGACTATAAGGAGAAAATTTCTTTCTTTCACCATCTTTGTTGCTCTTACTATATTTCTTGTCATTTTTGTCATCACCACCTTGTTTCTTTTCACCCTTGTTATTTTGAGGTTTGCCTTTTATTTTTGAAAAAAATGCATATTCACCTACCACTTCTTGACTTAAAGATCATCTCTGCTCCAAGGCTTAAAAAGCATTTAAGAGCTTTGAAAGTGTGATATGTGATAGATCCTTTGAATCCTCTAAAGAAGAGTTTTTTGATTCAAACCTCTCAGGTAAACTCACAAGAACTTGCTCCACAATTCTACTATTAGGAAGTTGCTCTCTAAGTAAATGAATCTGATTGACTACTTTCATCAACTTATCAGTATACTCCTTTACAATCTCTATTTCTTTCATCTTTACAACTTCAAATTCCCTTTTTTAGTTCAGCAAATTCATTTGTCTTATTTTATCACTACCTTGGAGCTCTTTTTTAAAGATATCCTAGGCTTCTTTGGCTAATTCACAAGCCATAATTCTCAGAAAAATGATATTAGACATAACAAATTGTATACAGGTAAGAGCTTTGTATTTCTTTGCACACTCTTCACTATATTGCTTAATCTGAGCTATAGTGGGATTAGCTCTTAGTGGAGGTGGATCTCTATGAATTTCTAGAACTTCCCACAGTTGATAATTTTCAACATTGAAGATCGGAGGTGTTGCTGTTGAAAAATCTTTAGCAGCCATTTTTGAAACTGTTGTTTTTTGGTAGGTTTGCTGACTTGTTTTCTCTCTTATACATAGCCCTTTTAAGAATGAAAAGAGCTCTAATACCACTAAAGGATATAACTTTAAGAGGAGAGAATGAATGATAAGGGAAATTAAAAATAACTTTCATTAACATAGCCATTATATAGAAGATACAAGCATAACAATAGTTGGGAAGAGTCAAAAAATTTAATTAACTACTCTTAACTACTGACATGATTTTTGTCTCTTAGTTTATGCTAACTTTAAGCACAATCACATATTTAATTTCATTAAAATAAGTACATAAAAAAAAATATCTTTATCTTAGCTACTAAGCCTAGTTTACAGTAGTTGTGACATAGCTTTCTTCATGCAGGAAGTTTGTAGAATTTTAATTTTTTATTAAGTAAAGGTATTGCTATAATTTCTAGAAAAGTTTTCTGGTTGCCTTTAAGAATCTTTCTATTTATTTTGAGTCCTTATTGGTTTATGATGGCTTTGTTTGTTTTAATCTTCTTTGTGATTCTAAATTTTGTAGTTTTAAACTCCAATCTCTTTTAAAGTTAGGATTACTTTTAAGGCTAAAATATCATAACTGTAATGCTTCTGTTTATCCTTTAGTTTTTAGTTAATAAATTTCTTGCAATTTTGCTCAAGTTGTGTGATGCAATTATATCTCAAGTATGAGGCCTAAGGATATCATTCACAGCCACTGTTCCCACATACCTTATATGCTAGCTATCCTGGTATTTTTCAATGCTTCCCTCAATGACATCTTTAGTTTGTTCCTCTCTTTCTTATCTTCTACCATTTCAATGTGCTCAATCTTTCGTACTAGTGTATTTGCTGGTCTATAATGCATGTATGATGTGTCCAAACTATTTTAATCTCTTTTCTCTCAACATTTCCTCAATACAATCCAATTCTACCTTACTATGAATGTATAGGTTCCTTAACCCTTATCATGTCAATTCCTGTATATCCATACCTCCATCTTTGCATCCTCATTTTTTTATACTAATCTCGCTTAGATTATTTCTTCCATTAGTAAAATTGCAATTCATATACTCTGTTTTAGTTCCGCTTAACTCAAAATTCTTAGACTCTAGGCCTAGGGTACTTCCTCATAACTCTAACTTCCTATATACTCCATCCCAAGTTTCATTTGTTAAAAAGCTATATGTCATTTGCATCTTATACATTCTTATGAATATATAAAAAGCTGAAATATTATCATTTGAAAAAACCATTCTCCAAGGGATTTCCTTTTGAAGATGCTTTGATAACTCATCTGTGATCTTAAAAAGCTAGGGACCCAATGTCAATCCTTGGTAGAGTCCAACTATGATCAGGATTTCTCTTTCTCTTTTTTTTTTCGTCACCTAGTTATAACATCTTAGAAATGCCTTGTGAGCAGAAACAACAGAAAGGGAATCTATATTTTCTTGTGTCTTTTTATGTACAAAGAAGAGTATAGATATATAGACTTATTATGTACATATATAATATAGATTATAGGCATGATTGGTAGACACCTTTTAACTATCATGAAAGCTAGCTAGATACAAAATAAACTACTTATGGGGGAGGTTGAATATGGAGGTTGAAGATGGAGATGCACATGGGAGAGGTTGAATATGGAGCTTTGTTGAATAAGTTGATTTCTTCTACTGACGCCCAACCCCCACCCTCAAACTCATGGTGGTATAGTGGATGCCAGCTTGAGTTTGCTAAGAAGGTCTTGAAAATGAGTCAACAGATAAGTTTTGGTAAAGATATCGGCAGGTTGATTAGCAGATAGGACAGATTGTAGATGAATAGTGCCTTGAAGGACATAATGGCGAATAAAGTGACAATCAATCTTAATATGTTTTGTTCGTTTATGAAACAAGTCATTATGTGAAATATGGATTGGACTTTTATTATCATAATGAAGTATAGTGGCAGAGCAATGGTTGATATTTATATATGCTAACAACCGTCGTAACCATAGTAACTCTGATGTAGTGTCAGCTAGGGTATGATATTCCGATTCTATGCTAGAGCGGGCAACAACAGTTTGTTTCTTGCTTCTCTAGGTAATAAGAGAATCTCCTAAAAAGATATAATAACCAATGGTAGAATGATGATCAGTTGGATCACCAACCCAACCTATATCAAAATAACCAGATAATTCCAAAGATGTATCAGCAAAAAAAGTAAACCATGGAAGAGTGTTCCTTTAGTATAATGAAGTATCGAAAGGACTGCTGCATAATGGGATGAGCGTGGAGCAGACATAAATTAACTAACTAGAAGAACAACATTTGAGATATCTAGTTGAGTAACTGTGAGATAAATAAGACTGCCAACTAGTTGGTGATACAAGGTAGGATCATTAAGAGGAGTGCCATTTAGTGGAGTAAGTTTATAGTTTAATTCTAAAAGGGTGGAAATTGTTTTTCCATTAGTAATACCAGCCCTAAAAAGCATATTAGAGGCATACTTGGCTTGAGACAAATAGTACCCTTGAGAATTGTGAGAAACTTCAAAGCCCAAAAAATAGTTAAGAGTACCAAGATCCTTCGTTTCAAATTTTTAATTAAGATAAGCTTGAACTTCTGAAATGCCTGATGTGTCACTCATGTCATTAACATAAAGTAACAGAAGAATAATTCCATAATTGGCATGACAAACAAAAAGTGCTAAGTCATGTTTACTGGAGACAATGCCAAATTTAGTAAGAGTGAAACTAAATTCGGCAAACCATACTTTAGGAGCTTGTTTTAATCCGTACAGAGCCTTTTTGAGCTTGTAAACCTTATGAGAGGAGTGGTAACCAGAAGGACGTTTCATATAAACTTTTTTAGATAAATTACAAATTAAGAAAAACATTTTTGACATCAATCTGAAATAGTTTCCATTTATGGACTGCTGTGATGGCTAAAAGACTATGGATGGATGTTAGTCAAGCAATTCGAGTAAATGTTTCCTTATAGTCTATTCCATACTCTTGAGTATATCCTTTGGCTAATAAACGAGCCTTATATCATTCAACAAATCCATTTGAGCATGTCTTGATTTTGTAAATCCATTTACAGCCAATAGGAATTTTATTAGGAGAAAGATCAACCAGTTCCCAAGTATGTGTTTCTCTAATGCTTGAATTTCTTCAGTCATAGCTTGTTGCCAAAGAGGATTAGTGCTGGTCTCATGATAAAAGTAAGGTTTGTGAAGTGTGACAATAGTAGAATAACAGTGAAAATCTTGAAGGTGAGGGTGTGTTTCTCTTACCTTGGTTAATCGATGGAGATTGATTTCAAGGACAAGGTTAGGTTCAGGGGTAGGTGCCGGATCAACAGTTAGAGCAGGTACATTCTCTTCAGATGGGACTATTTCTATTGTAGCAAAATCAATATCAGAAGACAACTCTATATCATTAACAGGATAGAAGTCAATGGATGGATTAGTAAATACATGATTTGTGCCAGAGTCATAAAATTTAGAAATTTTGGAAAACATAGTATTTTCCTAGAAGACCACATATCGGGATATGCGCAATTTGTTGGAGATGGGATCCCAACATCAATATCCATTATGTTCGATGCCTTATCCTAGAAAACAACAAAAACATGCATGTGGTTCTAGTTTAGTGTATTCATGAGGCTAGAGTAAAACAAAGTAAACACATCCAAAGATTTTTAATGAATGATAGTTAGGAATTTTACCATAGAATCGCTCAAAAGGAGAAATATTATTAAGAATAGGAGTGGGGAGACGGTTGATTATGTAGATAGCAGTGAAAGCATCTTCTCCCTAGAATTTTTCAAAACAACCTGAAGACAGAAGGAGAGCTCTTATAGAATCCAAGATGTGGTGATGTTTGTGTTTAGCTCTACCATTTTATTGAGATGCATGAGGACATGACCTTTGAACTAAAGTTCCTTGGTTATGGAAGAACTGCAAAAGACTTGACTCTTTGTATTCCATGGTATTGTCAGTTTGAAAAATTTTAATAGGACAAGAAAATCGTGTGTGGATCATCTTTGAAAATTGGATGTAGATTTGAGAAAGTTCATATCTATGCTTCATATAAAAGAGCCAAGTAAAACGTGAGTAATCATTAATAAAAATAACAAAATAGTGATTATTACTAACTATTGGAACATGAGAGGGTCCCTAAATATTAGAATGAACAAGTCCAAAAGGAACATCACAAATAGAATCATTATTATTAAATGATAAAGTAGGTTATTTTGCAAGTTGACAATGAGTAAATTGAAGTTCTATAACTTTAATATTTCCTAAAGTACTATTCAAAATTATGGAACAAAGTTTACTAAGAGAGGCATGATTGAGGCATAAATGCCACTAAAACAAAAGAGATAAGCTAGTTGTAGCAGATAGTGCATTGTGAGGTATTCGAAAAGTTTTAAGTTCATAGAGCCTCCCGATCTTGATTCCACTTCCCACAATTTATCCTGTCTTCGGGTCCTGTACCTAACAACTATCAGAATCAAAATGTACAGTTAAGCCTAATTCACATATTTGATCAACAGAGAGAAGATTAATAGCTAAGGAAGGTATATGATATGTATTAGGTACATTAAGAGTAGGTGTGGAAATAGTTCCAACATGACTAATGCCCATTTTATTTCCTCTAGCAGTATGAATGGGGGGTAGAAAGTTATTCTGGGTTTTAGATTGAAGAGTTTTTGGATCATAAGTCATATGATTGCTATATGCAGAGTCAATTAGCTACTAGTTATCACCTGAGTAGTTAGACATGGCACTAGAGAAAGAGGCATTGGAAGATATAATCTTTTTGAATATGGCTGAGAGAGTGAAGGAGGCCACAGAAAGGGCAGAGGAGTTGTCAAAAATAGCAGCATTGGCATTAGAGGTCCTAATTTCTGAGTTAGTTCTATACTTGGGATGATTGTCTCTAGGTGCTGATGGATGAGTAAGACAGGTGCTTTTGACATATTCGAGTTTGTGGCAATATTTGTTCACGATAATTAGACAGTTAAAGAAAGAGTGACTAGGTCGATTGCAATTCTTACAGTGCTGAGATGAATGAGTTGGTGATGGCTCGTAAGTAGTCAGAGCTTGATTAGAAGAAGTTGGTTTGCTAATTTGCAAACGAGTTTCTTCAAAAATTAATTCTTTGATAGCAGTTTCTAGTGTTGGAAAAGGATATATGTGTAATAGAGATACTCGAACAGGTTCATATTCAGACTAGAGAGCCATGAGAAATTAGTTCAGGTGGAGTTGATCTTCAATAATTTTGGCTTGGGAGAGCTGATTCCAAACGAGTTGTATTTGACTCAAGAAATCATTAACAAATTGTCCAAATTTTTGCTTCATATTATTCAGAATATTCCACAATTGATAATGATGAGCAACACCAAAAATTATATACCTGTTTTCAAGAAAATCTCAAATTTCTTTGGTAGTATCAAATTGATCAAATTGAATGTGAATAATTGGAACAGAGGTGTTACAGAACCAAGTAATGATCTGATGATTTCTGCTCTCCCAGTCATCAACACGATCATTGTATTTTGTTTTAGTTTTATCTTGAAGATGAATAGGTTTGAGAGTTCCATCAGTAACAATCCTCTACTATTTAATTCCAATGAGATAGCTTTTCATGCTACGTGGCTAAAGATTATAGTTAATGCCATTCAAAATTGTCATAATAGGTTAAGCAGCATTGATTTTCTCTATAACTCCAATATAAAGAGGGAATTTCGCAAATCTAATAGCAAAAATGAAACCACGAGGTCGAAAAACCTTAGAAATGGTTCTTGATGTTTGAAAATTAGTACAAAAGTGGTTGAAGTGGTAAGTCAAAGCTAAAGTCAACTGGTTTGATTAAACCAAACAAATATGACATGTGGCGATTTGTGAATGGTTGGAAACAAGGAGTACCAAAACACAGAAACACTAGAACAAATGATGACGTGACTGATGACTTGGCAGTTGACTGGTGTGAGGCCTCGCCTAAGTACCAGTCTGATCCGCGGAGGGATCGAAATGCTCTTCGGGAGAAACTTCACAATAGGAACTCACTGTGAGTTCAGAAAATTGATTTTTGTATTTTGAAAGTTGAAAAGTAAGTCACCACTTTAATTTACTTATTTTAATTGGAAAAATTAAAGAAAATCCAAATTGATTGACTCTAAAAATGATTTGATTTTATCCCTATGGAAAATGCACCAATCCGCGAGCGACCAAGGAGGGCTTGGGATCAGGTTTGGTAATTACACAATTGAGAAAAAATGTATTTTTCTTTAATTTGGCTAAAATTGCAAAATAACTCTTAAAAAAAAAGGGATTTTCGTGTATGCATGAACAGGAGTGTAATGATGAATGAAACAGATATATATGATGAGATGGAATGACAATTATAGATAGACAAGCAAAATAGATCTTACTTAATTATTACAAGATCAAAACAATTATAATAAAAAGAATCTTTCCTCTAGCCCTTATGGGTACTAGGAAAAGCACACATTCCCCAACTAAACTAATATAAGATCATAAATAAAAGATTAATTAAACTAAATCAAAATAAAAGAGAAACAAATATTAATAAAAAAGATTTTAGAGTTGATGCCCTTCAGAATGGCAGCCTGCATATCCCATCGAATAAGAATCAAATCCTACGTAGTTTTTCTTTTTTGCAAAGGAGGGGTTATGTAAAAAAAAGTATTGGTTTGTTTATTAATTTAATTTTGATTCTTAAATTAATAAATTTTAGATCTTTTCTGTTTTAGACCTAAATATAATTCTAGATTTGAATTTAGAATTTTGAAAATGGAAAAGGGATTATACCTTTACTTTTCTTGATTTTCTAACGAATGGAACGAGCATTACTCCAGATCTCAACTCCACCTTGAATTCAAAAGATTTGGAATCTAAATCTAAAAGCAACAAGAATATTAGTATTAGAGGGAATTTCTATCTTGGAATGTGCATCCAATGAACCTGAATGAGACCTCATTTATAGATCTGGCAAAAGGGGTGCCGGCAGTATAGACGGCGGCACCAATAGGTCGCCGGAGGTGCGGGTGGCACAGGCGACACGCTAGGTGTCCGGCGGCACGTTGAGCGTGCCGCCTTGCTACTGGCACCAATTTCATGCCGTTAATGAGCAGCACGTGGCACGTTTGCACGGCGGCACGGCAGGCATGTCGCCTAGAGCAGCGACGCGCCTTTCGACCTGTTTCCTGCTTTTTCGTCCATTTTGGGTCTGTTTCAATTTCAATTCGAGCTCGGTCTGATGTTGTGGGTTCGTAACTGAAAGACGGTCGACTGGAGGTGCAATTTTGAGGGTTCACAACTGGATAGATCCGCTGACATGGCATGTGATGTGGCAAGAGACGTGGCAGATGACTGGACAGATATGCTAACATGGCAGGTGACGGGACAAATTGCTGTTGACGTGGAGGATGACTGGATCGTCTTCAACCTCTAGAGCATGTGTGGTGTGTGTGGAGAGTGAATAATTTTCCATAACCTTCAGTCGACGCGTGAGGGCACATGGAACATCTTTTCGCCGTTCGGTTGGTCTTGAAATTTTTCTGCGAGTGTTTTCTTGATGATAGTGTAGTTAAAAAAAATTATTTATGTGTGCATTAAAACCAAGGGTGACTGAAAAATTTGATTGGGAATTGAGTTTGAGGTTTCACAGACACAGATTTGTAATTTTGATTTTAACAGAGATGCAAGAGCTCTGATACCATGTGAGCAGAGAAAGCAGAAAAGAAAAGCAATTATATATCTATATTGTCTTGTATCTTGTTATGTAAAAAGAAGAGTACGTATATATAGACTTATTATGTACGTATATAATATAGATTACAAGCGTGATTTGTGGACACCTTTCGACTGTCATAAAAGCTAGCTGGATATAAAATAAACTGTAAATGGGGGAGGTTGAATATGGAGGTTGAATATGGAGGTTGAAGATGGAGATGCACATGGGAGAGGTTGAATATGGAGCTTTGTTGACTAAGTTGATTTCTTCTATTGACATGCCTAAACCAGTCTTCATGGAAGTATTGTTGCACATGGAATGACTTTGTTGATAGACTACATTAAATCTTCATATAAAACATTGATCTTTGATAAGAAAGCTGTAATGGACAGAGATGATTGTATAAAATCTTTTGGTCAACTCCACCATATTTCATCTTAATGTTTCTCTTTGCCTAATGCTTCTCTTGCACTGAATGGAAATTACAAAAACAAAATGCTCAGGAATATACACTTGAACATATTCATCGGTAAGGATTTATTCCATGAGAACGCGAGCTACTTGCAATATCATATTGAGGGAGAGATCTAGATTTTGTTTGGTGTTATGCTGGGTGAAATTCACAGCCTAATTGGTACAGCTGTGGAGAAATTTACTGACTTGAATTGCACTTATTGGAAATATTGCTGTCCTGCTATATAAGCTCATATATAATGATTATAGCTTTATAATGTTCATTTGACAAGTTTAAAGTACTGGGTCTCAAGTGAAGTGGCTGATTATCCAGATACGCTTTCTGATTGCGTCTTTAATGATCTTTATTTTATCTTTAATGCAGCTTTGGATTATTATTTTATTGTATTTATTTTATTTTTTGGATATTACAGCCTCCACGAGCAAAGCAGTGGCCATGATTGTGACAAATGTGTTCTACAGTTTGATCATCACTGTGTTTGGCTTGGAACATGCACTAGCCAGGGAAATCATTGTCTTTTTCGGTGAGTTTGCATTCTGATATCCTCAATGGAGCTGCGATGCTGTACACAATGGTAGCATATTGCTAGTTATATTAATCTCCATCCTCATTTGCCTATAAAGTACTTAAATTTTTTTTATGGCTCAAGCTGTTCATAAGATGGTATTTCCGAGGCTATTATTGGCAGGTGGAAGAATAAAATCATGATACTGGTGTTGGTTACTCTGTCAATTTCCTTGATCTTCCAGCTGTTGCTTCTGCTTTTTCATAGGTATTTATGGTTAATTTATTGCCTAATTTATTTGTACAACATTCTTTCTTACATTACATTCTGGAGCAGCTCACAATCATGATGTACTAATAGTGATCTGCATGGCCTAATCATGTTGTATTTCATAAGGTGCACTGGTTTCTCTTTATATAACACTTCTTCAAAGTTGTTGCATTGTTAGATTTAGTCGATGAAGTTTCTTTATCAATGACTATAAGATTATGCAGCACAACATAATCTTAGTATGCAATGAGATGAGCACCAGTTATGTAACATCCCAACCCGACATAGGATATGTACAGTATACGAGTGAATATACCCGTTTAGCATCATAATGCGTGGCCAAATTGAAAATAAATATTTTAAAAATATTCAATTGATTTGAAGATAAATGTTTTAAAGTAATAATTTTATATGGAAAATATTTTCCTTTATTATTATATTTGTATGGATATTCAAAATTATTGAAATTTATAAATTGATATTGATATTGATATTGATATTTTTATTATCATTATATTGATGTTAATAAGCTGAATTGATATTGATATTTGATATATGATTTATAAATATTGTTATATGAATATTCAAAATAGTAGAAAATTATTTCAAATTTAAAATTGATATTTGAAAGGGTATTGATTTATTATATTATATGTTAACATTTTTAAGAGAATATTCATTAAATGAAATATTGATTTATTATTTTATAAAATTGATAGAATTTTGAATTAAAGAAAGTGGAATTTTATTATAAAATATAGAAAATTTTATAATTAATATTTGAAGTTATATATTATAATTTTTATATTATAGTTAATGGATAATATGATTAAATTAATGAAATTAATATTTTGGTTAAAATTATTGTTTTAGAATTTATATAACAAATATTATTATTATTATTATTATTGTTATTGTTATTATGGTTAGTATATATTTATAAAAAAAAAAAAAAAAGAGAGTCGGCAGCCCAAAACGGGCAGCATAGAAGAAGCAGAACAGAGGGCAGAACAAAGAAAGGAAACAGAGGCAGAGAGGGCAGAGACAGAGAGAGAGAGGACGCGCGCAGGGACTGCATGCCGGACCACCGTCCTCCAGCCACCTCCGACCAACACGCGCCGCACCAGGAGGAAGCACGCCTACCGAACCATCGACCGGTAGAAGCCCGTCGCCTGAAGCCACCGGACGGCGGCGCACGCGCCCTCCAAAGTCTCACCGGCTGAAACTTCTAGGCCATTTTTCGACGACTTTCCGATCTCCATTTTTAACGAAAATGGTATGGTTGGATTCGTTGTGTTTCCAGCTTCGATTTGGTATATTGTTTGCTAATTTTAGATAATCTTTTTATTGATCGGAATCCGGCGATATCAACAGTTGCCGACGCCGTTTCCACCGGTTTTTCAGCGGGTTACGATAAACGAAAGTTATATTCGGACTCCTCACATCACAAGCTAACCGATGATATCCTCGGATCGTGATTTGATCGTCGTAGGAATTTTCCGGCGACCTCTGAAATCGATAAATTCGGACAGAAGCTTCGGCTCATTAAACCAAGCCATATGGTATAAATTCCAACTTATAATTGTGTATAAATAGTGAAATATGATTTTATTTGTAAGAATTTAGGTAAATGGTTTATTGGAGTTAAGTGATTAAATGAGATAATTGAATTGAAGTAATTATTATATATATGATTATAGGGTATTATTGGTGATTAAATTGAAAGATTGAAGTAAAATATTGAAATTAGAATTGACTTAATTGAATTGAATTATTTAAAAGAATGAAGTGAGATGTGGATAATTTGAATTTATGGAAATGTTGGTGGAAATTGCTTAATCGATTTTACTTGAATAATATGAAGATTGAAATGTGAAATTGGAAGAAAAGAGAATTATTCTTTTAAGTAAGTTATTGGGAAATAACTAGAGAAATGTTAAGTTTGGTAGGTAAGTATAGGTATAGAATATCTTAACTTAAGAATGCTAAGTTATAAATAAGATAGAAGTGTTAAGGACTTAAACTAAATTAAATAATGTGATGATGAGGAAGTGATTGATATGTTATTGAAATACATGTGTAGAGTCTAATATCAAGGGCAAGGATATTGGGTGAACTGCGAGGAGCACTATTCGTATTAGAGTCAAGCATACATAGGAGCAAAGGAGTCTACGGTGAGTAATATATGCATATGTATATATATGTTCATGCCAAAATGAACTTATACCCTTATATGATATTTGCTTGTGAAATGCTCCTTGATGATCTTTTGAATCTGAATTGCTTCCTTTTCATTGATTCCTTCTTGCTTTGGAATACCTTATGGCTTACATTGAATTTCTAATTGTTCATGGCAATCTTTGAAACCTGTTTGCTTCTTTGTAATTGCCTTGTTAGACTTTGTAGCACCTTGTGATATGTTCGAATGACTTTGATTCTTCAAATGAATTTATGTTGTTTAATCCCCTTTCTTTGAATTTAATTTTGAAGTAAACCCTGTGATTTGATTGGATATCAAATGACAGAGCTACTCATCTGATGGAGTAGCATAAATTTTGCATCAGACATTGTGCACAATGAATTATAAACCCGAGCTAGGGAGGGTTAAGCCCCTAGCCATATAGTCTGATCAACTATATGTGGGAAAAGCATGCTACCAAGATAGTAGCCTCTGCTTATTGTAAATGTGTGATTAAGTGAATTCTGTCATTTGAGAGCCAATATGACTGTCACCTTGATATACATGCTTTACTTAAATTATTGCTTCTCTTTGTTCTTTTATCCTTTTTATTTTGTATACATATGTATGTATATATTATTCACTGGGATTTTATCTCATCATTTTAGTGATTTGTAAATTTTCAGGTGGTGAGTAGACCAGTGGTTCCAGCAAAACCTCTCCCTCCTGCGTGGAACCTATTATGTAATATTCATATCTATTTTGGATGGTTGTAAATATTAGGAACTCCATGTTACTTGATGGTTTAGTGTAGTTAGACTGGGAATTGGAATAAATATTAAATGTATAGATTATATGTAAATTAAATGAATATTAATGAATATCAAAATGTTTATTGTATTTGTTTTCTGGATGCTAGTTGTTTAACATAATAAATCTGGGGTTCTACGGGTTTAGGTGGCTTTAGGCTTACCCAATCCCTAGGACCGTCCATCCCTAGAGTGGGATGTGACAAGTTAGAGCATGTTACTTGGGAAAATTCAAGATTAACAGCTTCATCTACTTGTTTATGATACCGTTTAGATGGGCTGGGCATTCTATGCTCTGAAGTAGGAGTAAATGCGCTTCTTTTTTTTTTTTATCCTTCAAGAATTAAAAAAATCTGTGCTTTTCTGACAACTATGAGCCAAAAGCATGGGGTTTTGAAACAATTGGTGAATACTTGATTTTTGCAATTGTTGAGCAAGATAGAATGTATTTGATTAGATTGTGAAGGATTGGCTCCCTGTGCACTAGTTAATGGTTTCCATTTGGTTCTCATCCCTTCATAGTTTATACTTACATGCAACCTGTCAAGACATAATATGTAGAAAAAGGATTTGTCTCGTTTCATAATCTTCTTGCAAAATTAGATATTAGAAATTACGTCAAAGCACAGTTGGTCAACAAGGATAGGAAATATTGTGATTTAATTTTATTCATGCTCATTGAACTTAATTATCGATTTCAACATGGTCACTGAATTTCAATTTGTACGGCTAAGATACTCAATTTTAGTTTTGTTTCAATAAATTCACCATTGCTGGATTTTTTCAGAATTTCATTCAAATTTTTGGGATACTAACCAAGTATTTTTTTTTTATTATTAATATAAATTTGACCAAATTTCTATGTAAGTGATCTTCTTGAAACAAAATCAAAGTGATTTTTCTGATATAAATTAAAAAATTGACAATAGAAATTCACTAATAAGATTTGATTGTCCGCAAAAAAACTTGAAAATTTGTTCATAGCTTATGGCTCTATCGATGTATGCAGTCGGGTTTCAGAAATGATAGCTGAAGCTCATTTGCCTTTATCCAAAATGCCTTCCAGAAGATTTTTTCTGCATCATGAAAAAGTTCATTATCTGCTTGTATGATCATAAATTCTGGTTTGCTTTGTTATGATTTTGCAAATTATTGAAGCATATTGTTTTTGACGCAGCTATCTTATTTTGACAAATCACACTACTTATGAACTTGTAAGGCGTGGACGCATCCCATATTTAAGGTTTGTTGCTACTGTTATGATATTCTATCATGTTTCATTCAACATATTCCTTTACCTATATAATGAATTGCTTACATATTTTATTTTATAAAAAGGGATGCTAGTTTTCCCTTTCATTGTGTTCAAAGAAGAGCAAGGTATTGTGAAAGAATAAAACAGTGAATGTACTCTTTTGAACCTTCAATCGAATTTGTGGATGATTAGCTAATAATAAGCTTATTGTATTTAGTTAATACTACAAAGAATGGATCTGTAGGCACTAAACTGAAATAGTGTGAATAAATGATAACCAAATAATTTGTATTTGTTAATTTATTGATTTGGTTTTTAGTTAACTTTCTGCTGATTTGCAGGGGGGTTCCAGATTGAGTGTATCCATTTAGTCAAGGAGCTTGCAAAAATCCATTCAATTTCCGTTGTACTATTTGATTGAATTTTACAATTTGAATATGCTTTGTCTTTGTATATTTATTTTCAAAAATTTAAATAATGGTTTTGTAGAAATTCAATAAGATAATTATTAATATTCACTCACAACATTTGGCATATATACAATTATTGAAAGAATCATTCTTACACACACAAGTTTCCTTACAACATTTGACATATATACAATTGTTGAAAGAATCATTCTTACATAAGTTTGGCATTATTGACATACTTTCTTAAGCTCATCTATACATTGGTGATTGTTTTTCAAAGTCTCATAAGAATGACTTACACCCGTGAACCACAAATGAAAAAAAAAATTATAAGAATAGCATCAGTATACAATATGCATATATCATATTTTCTTAATTCACAGTAGGTGTTTCTCTGCCTAAAATGATAGCATTTTCTTTTCTTAATATACAGTAGGTGTTTCTCTCCCTAAAGCGATAGCGTTTTCCATATTATTATGTTGTGATAAGAAAAAAAAAAGTATTGCTTTAAGAAGTCCATTTGCAAGTTAGGTAACAATTTAAATTATTATGTTATCAATTTTTATTTGCTTAAATTTAATATTTAATTAGAATTGTGTTGTATATAATTTTATTTTTTCTTAAATTAATGTTTGGTGCTAATATATTTAACAATATAAACAGGTTAATTAAAGTTTTGTAGTTTTTATAAACAATTAAATAGTGGTGTATTGTCTCCTCCATCTAAAAAAAATATTGGTATATTTTCTCAATCTCATTTGAAGCCACATGAATCCCATTAATGTTTTTACACATTTATAATTTTTTTATTAAAAAAAAATCCATCATCCATTCAAACAAAGAACAATACAAAAATAATATAATTAGACTATAATTCCACGAAAATTCCATAAAAATTAATTAAGTAATTTGTCTAGTGTTGTTTGTGAACTGTGATCTAAATCAGCATATGTGAAGAGGTTGCCTTCTCATAGGAATTTAACTATTGACTTGGAGCATTATATTATGCAATTCTAATTACTGATGATGCACTCACAAAAATTGAATGATTTTTTTTTTAATTTTTGTTCTTTAATTCTTTTATTATAATTAAGTATATATTATAATAATTAAGGCCTCTCCTGGTTCGAAATTGAGGATATGAGAAGGGCAAACTCGAGAATCTGAGCAAGCAAATACCATAAACTGCATAATATATATATTTTTTGTTAGTTCAATGAATAATGATTCATAAATTAAAAAAAAAAAAATACCAACAAAGTAATAGGCAGTTAATTAGCTGGAAAAGTAGCAAGAAGACACAATGTAAATTGATTAATTTGAGGCTTATGTACAGACATTGATAGACTTTTATAAATTTATAATATATACTTTATATAATATAATAAATTATATTTCTTATGTAATTAAGAATAATTAAAAATGCATATATTTTTATTATCATCAAATCAATAATTCTTTGATTAGTTACCAAAATTTTAGGCAATTCCTCATTACTAATATTAGTGTAAAAATTAACAAAGCCCATTAAAAGCAATGCGGGGGCTCCTTTTGGAATTTATCTTAGGGAAAATTTCAAAAATAACCAAAAGAAGGCAAAAAGTATCGTTGTTACTATGCTCATGAAAAAATTTCAAAAATATCGTCTAAATTTCAAAAAATAACATTTTTACAAGGGTTTATGTTTGGCATATTTTTTGAATTTGTTCCAAAAGAAAAAAAAAAAACTCAGGAAATGATAAAAAAAAAATAAAAAGATCTTAATTTATATTACATTAATGTATACCAACTACTTTATATATATATATATATATATATATATATATATATATATATATATATATATATATATATATATATATATATATATATATATATATATATATATATATATATATATATATATGGCATCTGCAACTACTTACATAGATTGAAACCGTAAATGCCTAAATCCTAAAACCCTAAAATCCAAACATAAACACCAAAACCCTAAGGCACTAAAACCCTAAAATCTAAGATCCTAAACCTTAAAACCTTTAAAACCCTAATCCCTAAAACCACAAAACACTAAATCGTAAATCCTAATCATATTTGTATACCAAAATTTGGTATACATTTAGTATATATATATGGTTTATGAAACTGATTTTTATTGATACAGATTGGAAATATGAAAAAATAAATAAAAAGACAAGCAAAAATTAATGGTATACATATACCATAAAATGGCATATGTTTGGTATATATATGTTTTTGAAACTAATTTATATTAATACATATTGGAAATATGAAAAAATAAATAAAAAAGATAAGCAAAAATTAGAATATATGTTAATTTGTCTAAAAAATGATGTTTAGCAAATTCCTTGGAATAATTGTATTTTTGAATAATACAAATAATTTTGTAAATTTTGCTAGT